>JAGQAX010000009.1:25193053-25380237 GCA_019142605.1 Cephalopholis sonnerati | reverse complement strand
AGTTTGGTTGTTTGGATACTTCCTGTGTTATTAACTCAAATAAACTCAAACAGTTTATAGAGAAATGCATTAGTCATGCAGTCAAATAAACACACACTGTAATGTGTAATGGAAGCTAAACCTTTGTAAGCTCCACTCTGAACGTCTAAAAAGTTTTCTCACATTTCTCAGTTTGATAAAGTTATGATTACATTTATACAATGCATTTTATATATAGAAAAAAAAATAATGTATGACCTTCATATGTGACCTTTTTTAAAGGAAAAACAACTGAATCTGCTGTTTTACTAATAATTGCAGTTTATTTCTCTTTTCATTTGGACAAATGTCTGGGGGTCTAAGTATCTGAAAACCTCAGGACAAATGAAAAGAAAGGTATTGAGCTGATACAGTGTATGGCTGAGTAATATTGTGAAGGCGAGGAATGGAAATCAAGAACCAGTTCTATTGAGAACTGGTTTCAAATTGCCTGATCCATCGGAATCGTGTACCTCCGAGCTTAGACCTAATTTTTACCACAAAGAAATTTGATCAGGAGTCAATAAGGGAATCGATGAACAATGAGACTGATAAGTAGCATCAGTAATGACATTTGTATGATTTCATGCATTCATTCATTTGGTATCAATAAAGTCTTATCAACAGTGGTACAGTGGTTAGCATTGTCGCCTCACAACAAGAGGGTTTCAGGTTCGAACCCGGGTTGGGGTAGCCTTCTGTGCAGAGTTTGCATGTTCTTCCTGTGTCAGCGTGGGTTTTCTCCAGGTACTCCAGCTTCCTCCCACAGTCCAAAGACATGCAGAATGACAAGCAACACTACATCAATCTGGATGAGCTGTGTGTGGAAGCCAGAAAAGAGCACTTACGGTCATCAAGCCTGAAAGATCTGAGTAATGTTATAGAGAGAAATATACAGGATGGAGCAGCAGCTGCACAGCAGGCCTTATAGGATCACATTAAAGTCGTAGATGGATGGAGTACGTCTCACTTTCTGTTCTGTTCTGTCAGTGAAAGACAGATCCTGTTAGGCAGAGAAAGAGCAGCTCTTGTCCACCTGAGCTTGAGGTGGTGTGACACATTAACCAGCATTTAACAACATGTGAAAATACATTTCTGAAGATGAATTGCACCACGTAGTGCCAAACCAAAACACCAAGCCTGGGAAGTCAGTAATATGATCTGTAAGTCTGCAGCCAATGTTCATTACAGTGAGTGAGCCATCAAGTGAAATACTCTCTAACAGAGCAGGCTGAGACCCAACATCAGTCACAAAGCTTCAATTAAATGTTTGACATGTTCTGTAAGAAATCAACTCAATGTAGCACTTTTTATTGTTTCTCTCCCCTATAACAGACCACCCAGAGAGGGCAGCGCTCTTCTTCGTCTGCGGCGTGTGTTTGGGCCTCTTCCTTACACTCTTCGCCCTGGTGGTCCAGATCTCCTGCCGCACCGACTGCCAGCCCCGCCAGCGGCCTCCCGCCAAGAAGCGAGCACGCCCCGCCGACTCGTCCTCCGACTCCAGCGACTCGGACTCAGACTGGGACACCACGTCAGATCTGTCGGCGCGGCGGCACCGGCGATTCGAACGCACACTAAACATGAACGTGTTCACGTCTGCAGAGGAGTTGGAGAGGGCGCAGAGGCTGGAGGAGAGGGAGCGAATCATCCGGGAGATCTGGATGAACGGGCAGCCTGACATCCCCGGGACACGGAGCCTCAATCGGTATTACTGAGGACTGCTTAGGGGCTTTTTATAGAAAGCTTACTTGAACAAAATTTAGGACGCACTTGGGTTGAAAGGGGCAAGAGACACAGACATGAAGCTTTATAAGCGATCATGCAAACTGACACTGATGAGGCCGGTGAAAGGTATCGCAGATTTGGGAACAAAGTGCTCCCTCTCTGCTGGTTTATACTCCTCTGGGTATCATAAGCTGTACCCCGTTCAGTAAGAGAATAAGCTCCCTCTCTGCGTGGTAAGCTCACCTCTTTCTGCCGGAAGCAAGAGGTGAAAGGCTACACCGCCTTGCCCGTGACCTCAGCACGCCTTTTTGAAGTGGGGATTTATGGGTTAGCTGCCTTAGACACACATAGGCCTTTAGAGACTACATGGTGACTGAAGGACCAAGGCCTCAGATGGCTCTGTTTTATACAGAATGTGAGGCAGCTGCAAAAAGACTGCGACACTCGGAGCTTTACGCTCAGCACCCTCCAGTATTCAAGTGTGGACTTTACAGAGGGGCTGCGTAAAGCAGACAGAAGTGTACTACGGGACAACGTAAGACAATCTTTCCACAGTGAATAACCATGCTGCCTTTTGAACTCTATAAAAACCAAAAGATATTTTTGGGGAATTCATCTCAACCCTTATGAAATCTATTTTATAATATTTAATAGTTTATTGATGTTGTGTATTTTTGTTCTCAAGTATGGTTTATTATGAGATATTTTTATACTTGGCGAAGGTTGTCTGGCACCTCAGGGATGCAATCCTAGTGTTTCTGTGTTTGGTTGATGTATTTGCTTCCTTAAAAAAAAGGGGGATCGGCCCATTTAAACAGCTGATGTCAGCATTTAAAGAAAAGAATTAGAACTATCATATAAAGAACCTCAAAGAGGTTTAGTGATTTAACCTTATTTTTTTGATACAGTATGTTTAATTCACAGTGCAGTGCCTTTTCTAGCTATTAAGTCACTGTTGTCAAGAGTGCAGCTGGTGAATAACCCAATAACTGGTCACATGATTTATTAATTGGACATCCCAAATTTATCCTATTATATGTGTATTCCCTTTTATTATTACTGTTGCTGTCTCGGTCACACGTTGCACTTGCTGTTCACTCCAGATGTAAATGTACGTGACCAGAATTTGCTATTGAATTTGCTAAAACTGTGCAAATTTCAGGTCTTGTGTCACCTGTGCCCGTACTTCAAAGATCCCAGTGCTACACCAGATGTTTGTCGTACTAGCTGTTCATCATCTGGAGAAGGAACCAGCACTGGAGAGACGTTCACAGCGAACATGAAACCCTACGACTCTTAAATCATGTTGCCAGTTTAATTAAATAAGCTATTGTCAGTCCAGCTCTGTTTGCGCTGCCCTGGATTCAAGCGTAGAGATAATAATAGTTTTCATAAAGAGCTTGCTATTTTCCTGACTGAGAGTTTAATTTGAGAGTACACAGGACATATTAGGGTCATCCGCATAAAGACTGCCACTCTATATAGTTTTTATAAAGACAGTTATTGTGTTTAAATTTGAATGGGATTAAAATGTGCCGATAGCTGGTAAAGTGAGACCAAAATATGACTCCTGTGCTTGGAATAAACTGTGTTGAAAAAAAAACGTTTTGTTTAATGTTGCACATTTTCTTTTGAAATTTTAAAATGTCACTTCAAATAATAAAATAGTAATCTAATTTATTTGCTGTAGCACCTTTCACAGAAATGAAATTCACAAAGTTCGCCACAAAACACGACCAAGAAATCAAACAATCAAACATGCAATCAATGAAAACAAAGGCAATATAACAAAATTACACAAAGCAACAAAAAAAATAAAACAGAGCAAATACAGGCTACTGGAAAATTTAGGGTGGGACAAAGGCCATTTTGAAAAGATGTGTCTGGAGTCTGAAGCGGGGGACAGCCAACAGGTCCTTGCTCTGAAGACCTCAGGCACCTACTGACAATATATGGATGGAGGAGACCACTGATGTATTCAGGGGCCTGACTGTGGAGGGCTCTGTACGTGAGAACAAGTATCTTAAAGTGAATCCTGAACCTGATGGGAAGCCAGTGTTCTGGATTATGTGAAGACGACTCAGAAGATTTGTTCTGACAAGTAAAAAGAGAATTACAGTAGTCCAGTTGGAGAAGCATGGATAAGCATCTCCAGCTCATGTTGAGACACCACAGACCTGAGATGTGCAATATTTCTTAGCTGAAAAAAAAACAAGTACAGGTCAATAATTTTACATAATGATGTTAAAAATGCATGGCCTGGTCAAGAACATCAAGATTCCTGAAATTGGGCCATATAGCTGACGAAAGGGACCCAACACTCTGGGAGTATTGTGCATGAGGCTTGTATCATAGTCCAGTCATGCACCTCTGTACTGTTGCACTCTGAAATAGGAACTGCTGTAATCTCACATTAATGTCATACTATAAATACAGAGGGTAAACACACTGTACAGTACAGTCATCAACTCCCAAGATGATGCTTATAATGGATGACTGTGCGCATTGCTATTAGTGAGATTTACTGGTGTTGCGCGCCCCCTAGTGGTGAAGTTAGAGCTCTTCAGGTTAAGTGAATTAGGAGTGTATGAATAAAGTCACCCATTTATGATGAATAATCACAGCTATGGCAAATAATTTTCTGACATAATGACTGTAGCACTAAAGCCACTCGACACTGAATAATACTAAATAAATTCAACGCCTTATTATGCAGGATGTGCTATTTTGATTTTTATTATTTTTTAATGTTTATCTGCATTTTCTTTTTCGAAATTTTCTCATTTTCTGGGGTTTCCACTTTGAATTTCTTTTGTTTTGTTTATTTTATTTTTATTTGCTTGAAACTGTTGCTGTCGTGCCGTTTCCATGGATACCACAAACTCAGCACTGCGGAGCTGTAGTGTAGCTTTACATGGTAACACGACCTAACTAAGCTAACTTAGTTAGCTTAAAACAGCAAACTAGTACTGTTTAACTTCTTGTGGTGAACAAAAAACACTTAAAGACCAGCAATGTCTTGGAACTGGAACAGCCATGGACTACCATTTTTACCAGGATACACTTTTCGGGATGTAACGGTAAGAACAGCCTGTTAAAGTTAACGTTAAACTAGCTAGGTTAAGGCTAGTTTAAGATGTTTAAAGTTAAGTGACGTGAGGTTTTAACGTTTGACAAACGAATTAGCTGTAAGTTAAACGTTAAGTAAATGTCATTGCTGCATTCTTCCAGTCTTTGTGTCCAATAAAGTTAAAGAAAGTGACATTTAAAGCTAATTTAGGACGCCATTAGCTAAAATTTGCGACATAAAACGAGTGTTTATTCAAGGGTTGTATTGTAACACATGTACAGGTGTTACTGTTATTCTGTCCACTGTCTGTTGCACAGCATGGATCTTTATCACAGCAGACATTTTGTGATGCCATAGTAGGAGAAGCAGAGGTACAGCTGAAACATTAAGTAGTTACAATAAGTGTCCCAGTGAGCTTTATTAGTGAGCCAGCATGCACAATATCAGGGTTTCACCTAATTGGAATGCAGCCATCATTAATGTCATTAAATACAGTTGTGCTCATCCTGCTGTGACAGTGATGAACAAAGTATTCAGTCCCTTTACACAAGTAAAAGTACTGTTAGTAAACTGTGAAAATACTCTTACAAGCAAAAGTCCTGCAATGAAAATGTTACTTAAGTAAAACTGAGTAAGTATTATCAGGAAAATGTATGTAAAGTATTACTTAATGGAAAAAAAGTTTAATTTAGTTTAATTTACAATGAAACATCATATTTTACAAACTCTTCTGGTGTTTTTATGCAAAAATCTTCATTTGTGAAGTAACTACTAAGTAAAGCGGTAAAAAAAAATACCTTATGAAATGTAGTGGAGTAGACTGATTGATTTTTTTTTGTGTCATGCACACTTACATGTGCCAGCCCTCATGGGTTTACAAGACACCATTACAATGACGTTGCACTAACAATCAAAAGATCATGTTATTGAACTGCTCAGTCCAGAAGGAGAATACTCTGCCTTCTATCCCAGGCCTGGCAAAGAAATCCAGCCACACAAAAGGTTCCCTTTCTGAAACAAAACTCAAATTTTCCATCATCCAACCAAAAGAAATCAACAAAGATAGAGGTCATCTTACTGAAAAGTACATTCCTTTATGTCTTCATATACAGGACAGTAAAACAAGACGTGAACCTCATTCTCAGCTTCACCTAAATTACACAACAAACAAATTCTGTCCTCCTCTGAGGTGGTGTTAAACCCTCCAGTCTCTAAGGCTAATGGTAACGCTCCTGAGCGCAACTGTGCACACAGGGATTCACACTGTAGCTGTTCTTTACGAAACAGTAAGTTCATAGTTTTGGATTATACCATATGTCAACAGACCTTTTTTCTCTAAACATGCAGCACATGCAACTCCTAATCTCCCGAATGTCACAAAGTAACTTGTTCTGAAAAATAAACAAGTTATTCAAATAAAATAATGATTTTAAGTGGTTAGCCCAGGGATGACAGCGGGAGGTGTCCCATTAAAAGTCTTTTTAGTGAGTGTCTGATCTGACATCTTCACAAGGCTATTCCAAAGCCGAAGCGTTTGACATTTATGGCCAAAACTTAAGTAAATTCATGGACGCCCAGGAAAGAAATCGAATCGCTCTGTAATGCACTGTGTTACAACTTGTATGTTCTTGGAAACCCCAAACACCAGAAGCACAGTCAGACACAGGACACACACATGAATGAGGTATAAAGTATAAAGCAGCATGAAAAGAAAAGACTCGGGTGAAGTCCAAGTACCTCAAAACTGAACTTCAGTACAGCACTTGAGCAAATGTACTTGGTTACATTTCATCACTGCTATGACGTGTTAAAATGTCTACTACAAAAAAGGTGTATTGTTATAGACAGTAGGCTCAGATAATAACTGGCCTTTACGTTTACACTTATATCAGTATTGCAGATATTTAATGTACTTTAGTTTGTGTTTCTGTTGTTATTAACTAGAGCTAATATATTTCCTCCTCAATTATCTTTTCTCTGCAGAAGTCAGCCTTCCATCGTCCTCAAACATTTGACTATAAGAATGGCTTTGCTCTGCCTCGTCGCCCCACTGTGGGCATTGGACAGGCTCCTCTATTATCAGAGCAGCTGATCCAGCAGGAGATCAGTGAGTTGTCCTTTGAGACACCCGACATTATTTACGGCTCCCTTGACCAGAGCATGGAGAAAGAATTCATCCCAGCTTATGTGGCTCTCGACAAGAAGGTACAATAAGGCCAAGCAGACCAGTATTTGAAGATTTTTGCTGCTGTTCAGTTAAATGTTTGTCACACCACTCTCATGTCTTGTAGGTGCTGCGTTACTATGGATACTTTCTAGAAAATATCAAGTTTTCCCCTGAAGAGGAGTGCCGCGTGCGCCCTGTGCTCATTTACTACTACCTTGAGGATGACAGCATGTGCATCATTGAGCCCCTGGTGAAGAATTCTGGGATACCCCAGGGGAAACGGATCAAACGCCAGCGTTTGCCCAAGAATGAATTTGGAGAGCATTACCAATGGAAAGAGCTCAATATTGGCATGGACCTGGAGGTTTACGGGGTCAAGTACCACATCACACAGTGCGATGCTTTCACAAAGGTACAACACTCACCTGTATGGATGCTCTTGCAGTGCTTTATGTGTCTTTATTATTGTCTGTTGCTGTAAATATTCTCTGCCTGTCACTCATCATATAAAGGAGTTCATGGAAAGTGAGGGCATTGTTGTGAACGACCCTGAGCCGATTCCTGTGGATCCTTACAGCGAACGTCGCATACAGCCTCAGCCTTCCTACACAACACCCTCTGAATTTGACTGCATGCACCAGTTTCTCACCATGGATCGTAAGGTACAGGAAATTCCCTCTATTCCAAACTAACTAGGTAAACCTTACAAACTCTAATCTGGACGGCTATTAACAGAGAAGCATCTCCTATTCAAGCTAATTAGAAGAGAGAAATTATTTGCTGGTGTAGTTTTTATACCTGTCGTTATGTTGTATATGCTTTTGCAAATTTCACACTAATAGCAGACAGCACCAAGTGTGAATATGGATTAAGAGACGCCACTCACAACACCACTATCAGTTAGGGAATTATGTATCTGTTGCAGCAACTCATTCTTCTTGAACTTAAAGGGACAGTTCACCCCAAAATAAAAAAAACAACATATTTTCCCTCTTACACACAGTTCAAATTATTCATCGAGATTGTTTAGATGTGAGTTGCCGAGTGTTGAAGATATCAACCGTAGAGATGTCTGCCCTCTCTCCAGTATAATGGAACTAGATGGCACTCGGATTGTGGTGCTTAAAGCGCCAAAAAAATTCATCTGAAAAATTCAGCAGCAGTGTTTCTTTCCAGACAGCGTGACCTGGTTACTCAAGATAATCCACAGACTTTGTTGTGAGCAGTTTCATGAAGGAATTATCTTCTGTCTACCAAATTACACCCACCTACGACATCACCTCGTAACAGAGCTAGCTAACGTTACATGTCCATGAGTAGATGCACGCTTGAGCACAACAAGCCGAGTGCTGTCTCGTTCCATTATATTCGAGAGAGGGCAGACATCTCTATGGCCGATATCTCCAACACTTGGTGACTCACACCAAAACAATCTAGACTGACAAACAGCACTACAAGAAAAATAAAAATTCCTTTTTTTATTTTTACTTTTGGGTGAACTGTCCCATTAAGACTGTGCCTATACTGACAGTTACGCCAATTTCCCAAGTCACTTGCACGCTTAAAAAATGTGCAAAAAATACTAAGTCAACATAAAAATAAAAATAAGTCACTATAGTCACAATGTAAGGGATCTTGTGATGTCAATCAGATGTTTTGAGATTTTGCATTTGGCACACCAACAATCTAACTTCAGGCTCTTCACCTCGTCTTGGTCAGGTGCTGCGTTTCTATGCCCTGTGGGACGACAGTGACGCTCTGTTTGGGGACACCAGGCCTGTTACCATCCAGTATTTCCTGGTGGACGATACGGTAGAGATCAGAGAGGTCCACGAACCCAACAGCGGGCGGCAACCCTTCCCTGTCCTGATGCGCAGGCAGAAGGTGCCCAAGAAAATCAAACCAGAGTCCGGTGAGAGGCAGCGCTGTGTCCCTGTCACTTTTAGGTGTTTATATACAGTAATTGCATTTAATCTGGTACACTGCGTCTGGTACAGTCAGGTGTCTCTTTGAATTTAGTCATGTTAACAGTAAAAGTGAATGCCTTTAATAAGTGTCTCTTGCTCTGTAACTGAGTACTGGTTATAACGTTTTTGTCAACTATGTTATGCACTACAGAAAACACAGTATTTTTTTTTAAAGAGACATCATAAAAGATGTCTAAAAAGAAGTTAACACTCCAAACAATACTCTTCTTATTTCTTATCAGAGACATTTCCCAGCTGTGTGCTGGAGGTTTCAAAACAGGAAGTAGATGAGTACTACTCCCCCAGAGACTTCCAGGTGGGTCAAACGATGACGCTGCTGGGCCGTCACTTCCTGCTGTATGACTGTGATGGCTTCACTAAAGAGTATTACCAAAAGAACCACACTGATGTGGAGATCAAACCTTCAGAAGTTCCAAAAAAGACTGATCTGCTTCAGGAGACAAAGAAGGTGAGAAACTGAAATGTATTTTTCAACTGCCGTTTGTTTTCCTTCACAAAACTATATCATCAGTTATTGCTTGAGGGTATGTGACTTTTATTGTTGTATTAACGATAACTTTCTTTCTCATTCATAACCCTCTCCTGTCCACAGGAGGTTCCCCCTGTATAATGGTTTTGGCTCACTTGAAGACTCTCTCCAGAACTGTTTGACTTTAATTCCCGAGCCTCCCAAAAAGAATGTGCTAAAGATGCTGGAAAACAACCACAAAGTGTTGCGCTACAGTGCCAGGCTGGTAAGTCAACATGAGTGAGAACATGTTTGTGCTGCTCCTTTGACTAAACAATCTGAATGACAAGTGGCTGTTACACGTAATTACAAGTCACTAAACTGCTTTCACCAACACCATCGACAACAAAACTGAAACTCTACCTCCTTGCTGAAGTTTGTCCGTGTTACTGACATTCCAGGACTCCCAGAATCCCGAAGATGAGGGCCGACGTTTCATACTGTCCTACTTCCTGTCCAATGACATGATCAGTATCTTTGAGAAGCCCACTCGCAACTCTGGTATCATCGGTGGCAAGTTCCTGGAAAAGACACGCATCCCTAAACCGAGCTCTACGGTGGACAACCCTGAGTTCTACTCCCCTGCAGACTTTGCTATTGGAGCCACTGTGGAGGGTAACATCCCAGTTTAACAGCCTGGATTTATTTTCCTGTTGTGTGTTTTTGTTTCCAAACTGAATATTTTTTTATTCAGAAACTAGGGCATATTTTCTCCAAGGAATAAGCAGGAATAACTCATGTTGCTACCTTCCATGTCTTCTGAGATAAATTAAGCTTTATCCAGAATTTTGGGGTTTTTTGAAAGGTGAAGTCTGCAATTCTAATCCAGTACACTCCTCCAGTTAGCTGTCTGCTCTTTGTGTGCACTGAAAAAAAAATCTCAGCCCTGGCTCTGTAAATGGGAAACAAACAAATGGCTTGAACCGAGCCACACAGCACTGTGCCAGCTACTCTCCCTCTTCCACTTCCTCAGCCACGAGGAAGGGAGCTACACCAAGATAGTAATGAAACATAAATAACATCAGCAATATTACAGGAGCTTCTGAAGAAGGGAAGAAGAATCTCCCCTCTCGGACAACAAAGTTTACGTCTCTGGAAGGGGTGCATTTGTTTGGGAGTTGAATTCAAATACCAACAAACTTTCTTCAGAATCGCAGACTCCACCTTTGAGTCAAATTCCATTTTCCAGTAGGAGATCAATAGATAAGATGACCTAAAATCTCAGCTCACTGCATCGTTCTCCTCTCTCTTGTCTGTTTTTGTAGTTTTCAGCCGCCGCTTTGTGCTGACAGATGCTGACCACTACGTGCTGGCGTACCTGGAGTCCAATGCAAGCCAGATCCCTTGTCAGACACTGGATTCTTTGCGCCAGAAGCTGGGTGTGACGATGGCAAATAACCAGCCAGCTGACCAAAATGGTAAAAAAAAATCAAATCAGCCATTCAGCAAAATACACATCCTTAGAATCTTCTGCCTGTTACAAATTCCTTCCAGTAGATGCCACTTAACTGGCTTTAACAATCACTTACACCCATTCCTTTTTCTAATCTTTTTTAGGTGACGATGTAGCAGAGCTGTCTTCGTGATGTCAGGCAAGGCTGGATTGCATTGTTCACTCTTCACTAAATCAGATCACAAATCAAAGCCTCTACAGAATGTTTCTTGACAAAATAAATAAATACTGGACCAGCTGCAGAAAAGGTGACTTATTTGGCAGAATCTGACAGCTTCTGGAAACTACTAAAATACATCTGTTTGGTGTTGGTGTGGTTGACCTTAAAATACCCTTCTTATGTTGGGCACCAAGGCCTAAACTCAAATCTGATCAAAAATACAATGTTATGTTAGAGTTGGTTAATCAAGCGGGTACATTTCATCTACAAAACTATGTCCCCTCAGCCACACAGCGAACTGAAGGCCAAACCAGGGCTGCTTTTAGCATACTGACATTAGCATTCAGTTAAAAACAGAAGTGAAGGGGGCTCCACTGTGCTCAGTGCCACACTTGGTTGAGTCCACCTGCACCACCCTGCCTTATGACTCTGCCTAATACTGCAAGACAGTAGCCATGGAATTTACAATAAAGGGGACCAAATCTTTAAAAAATTGAAAACTCATTGCGTATTTTATTATATTATTTATCATTAGCAACTGTAGCTATACAGTATACAAATATGCAATAAATTAAAACTACTGTCTACATAAATGACACATGCAGGGCAACATAAATGATTGACACTTTAGTCAGACTTCACGTGGGCTATCTGACATAGTAAAGACTGTAACATCGGTTGAATACACACCTGAGCACCGCTGTTGGTTGCTGGGTGAATGTGTGGCTAATTAACTACAGGTAACTTAACTACCACAGCTGACATTAATAATGGCTGATGAATTAGCACTTGCAAATCAGCCAAATTCCACTTCATGCAATTACTGACACCTTTTAGCAATTTTTTTTCCACACTTACAGTTCCAGCACAAAATGATGTATTGACATTAGACCTTTTTATTCATGTCCTAGCTAAAGTGAAGTTTGATTATTGCGATGGTGTTCGCATTAAGAACTGATGGGAAAATTAACGAATCCTAACATTACGCATAGTTAGGAAGTGGATACCTTTAGAGTGTTTGGGCTGTTCACTAGCTAATGCATGGAATGTATGCTAGCTAGCTGCCATTTGGACAGGAATTGAGCATGACATTGTGAGAAGATAACCATTCATGAAATTATTTTCATCACAATCCACAGTTATACAGCCTTATTGCTTCCAATTCCATTCCATTCCATTTTCATCCGCGTATCCGAGGCTGGGTCGCGGGGGCAGTCATCATTCTCCCCAGCAACACTTTCCAGCTCCTCCTGGGGGACCCCAAGGCATTCCCAGGCCAGATGAGATATGTAATCCCTCCAGCATGTTCTGGGTCTGTCCCGGAGCCTCCTACCATTTAGACGTGCCTGAACACCTCAAATGGATGGCGCCTGCAAGGCATCCTGATCATATGCCCGAACCACCTAAACAGACCCAACAGCTCTACCCCAAGCTCCCTTCGGATGTCTGAGCTCCTCACACTATCTCTGAGGCCGAGCCCAGTCACCCTGCGGAGGAAGCTCATTTCGGCCACTTGTATCCAGGATCGTATTCTTCCGGTATACCCAAAGCTCATGAGCACATGGGAGAAGTTTTCCTTGGAGGCTTTCTCCAAGAAAGCCTTTTCTGACATAAGTCTATACATTTTAAGCCAAACCACGACTTTTTGCCTAACCTTAACCAAGAGATCCCTTTCTGGTATAAAGCCCTCAAAGAAAATTTCTCCCTATTGCAGCTCATGACCATAGGTGAGGTTTAGGACATAGATGGACCAGTCAGTCGAAAGCTTTGCCTTCTGGCTAAGCTCCCTCTTCACCATGACAGTCCAGCACAGTGCCTGCATCACTGCTGATGCTGCACCAAACTGCCTATCCATCTCTCACTCGTAAGATTTCGGAGGGGGCAATCCACCATTTTCTGTCAAAGAACCATGGCCTCAGGCTTGGAGGTACTGACTCCCATCCTGACTGCTTCACACTCAACTGCAAACCGCCCCAGTGCATGCTGGAAGTCCCTAAAGTGGACACTTGACTCCCTACTTGAGATCCTGTCTACGAACATTATAAAGAGAATCAGTTACAAGGGACATGTTTCCATGTAAGCGCATGGAGGGGCAGGGAATTTGTGTCCATTTATCAACTGGCAGTGCAATCATTTTTCATTGCTGCAAACTAGAACATTATGAAGAACCAACATTTTAAAATTTTGCCCTCTGTAGACAGAAAAATGACTTCAGTCACAGCATTTCAGAAAAATGCATTATTTAATAAAGTAATTAACAAAACAATTAAAAGAAAAAAATGGAATGGCATGCGGTAATATCCAACATACATACTTGATGCTTATCTGTTAAGTGACCAGTGACGAATGTACGATTTTAAACAGACATAAATCATTGGGAGGAGCCCAGGTGACCACTCTATTGATCGGCCAAAACCCCTTCCCTGACACAGTAAAGGGATCATGTTAAGGCCAGCATACAGTAAGCTCATATCATACCATATCATCAGTAACATTTTTCTGCTCCAATGGAACAGACTAGAAAACAAGCAAAGCCGGCTCAATGGCAAGAGCTGAGAACAGCTGCGACATATCGGACAACACTACGACCAATACAGTACTTATGTATGAGGATATGCATCAACACATTCATAGTTGACACACACAGTAACATGTGTGCTGCATACTGTGTTCACTTTACATTTTAAATCATTCTGCATACAATGGTGCTCCTTAGGGTGGGATAGCAGGCTGCGTGGATGTATAAAAAAATACTGATATGATGAGAAGAGTAAATGTCTGTTGGGCTCGAGGGATTTCCTTGGATTTCATTTTCCAGCATTCAAGCCTAAGTCTGTAGCGACTGAGTCCCTGTAACATCTCAGGACATACTCAACAAGAGGCTTGGTGGCCAGTGGCCGCCAGCTTTCCTGTTGTGCTGATGAGAAACCTTAGCCACGGCTAAGGCCACTGCTCAGGCCAGTCAGTATGTTATCTTAGGGGGATTTGAGTTTTTTGGTCCGAGGTGAGGCTCCATTCTCAGCTTTAAGAACTCCATTTTCATGGTGACCAACTAGCAGGAGAGACAGAAGGGAGAAGTCAGGATCTTGACTAGTCAGACATTCAGAAAACACAAAATAACGGTGGGAAAAACATGTTTAAAGTAAGGAATCAAGTCAAATTCCTGATAGCTGTAATGTTATGAAACAGTGCCTTTCTCTTTTGTGACCATAGGAGATGATGACAGTGTTATGAAACATGTTTTAGTGGCTGTTTATACTCACGTGAGTCTCTCTTCAGTGGCCGTAGGGGTTGTTTTGCGGCAGCCTTCTTGCGCACAGCCTGTTCATGTCTGAACTCCCTCCAGCGCCTCAGCTGGAAGCGGATAAACTTCCAGAGTAGCCAAGATTGGGTCAAACATACCAGCAGTAGAACAGTCATCCTGAAGGGGCCCCGAGGCAAGAAGATTAGTGCGATTGTGTGTTTTGGAAAACGGACCTGACATTGCATGCCAAATTTATACAATTACTTCCTGATCCTGGTGTGTGTGGGTTTGAAATGAGGTCTGAGGATTTTTTTTTTTTTTTATTTCTCAGGGTATGACAGTAATGGTTGCCCTGGACAACAAGGGGACCTCAGTTTAGTTTGGTGTGGTTGCTCCCCTTGTTTTTGTGTTCAAGTAATCTGCTACTTCTGTTGCTTTAGAGTGCTCCTGTCACACCTGTTCAGAAATAATCGCACTAAAATTAAAAGTAAATAAGGCACAAATTCAAAATATGTTTGCTGGTAATTTCTTAATACAAAGACATATCTTTATGTAATTTATAGCTGTGCAATATATTGATATATGAGACTAGATATTGTCTTAGATTTTGGATATCATGATATCATAGTGTCTTTTCCTGGTTTTAAAGGCAGCATTACAGTAAGGTGATGTAACTTTCTGACCTCAACAAATTGATCTAGCTGTTCTGTTATTTGCCTTACCCACTTAGTCATTATAACCGCATCAGAGTCCTGTATCAGGTCAGGTACTTGCTGAAAAAGGGGGGTTCTCGGGTAGTATTTTGCCTTAATTTTATTTCCAGTTTTATTGTGGTTTTGGGTCTGGCCACAAATCTTGTGTCAGCACGTTGGGTTGGCTAGTAGTACTAAATTGAGCATAGCATTAGTTCAGGCAGGGCATGATGTCAAGCTCAGCTCACATCCCAGCTACATCAGCTGATCTCAAACAGCCCAATCAACTGATGGAGCAGCTGATTGATAGAAGGGAGGCATCTGATAGATCACATGATTCCTTTCTATCCAACCAATTGGCAGCTCATTCAGGGCACCCTATTTAAACTGCTCTGGCCTGCCTACTGTTGCTGCTTCCTCTGCAAGCCGCTTTGCAACCTGCCTCCACCCCAGCTCCTCCTTTTCACGCTGTGTCTGACTCATCAATGTCATCTCTGTTTGTCATTGATGCTGCTCTGTTCTGTTCTCGGGGGGTCTTTGCTGCTGCTCTCTCTGCCTTAGACTTTCCACATAGGCGCATGGAAGGGCAGGGTGGTTTGCTCTCTCTGCCTCAGGCTTTCCTCGTTTGCATGTGGAAGGGCAGAGAAGTGTGCTCTCTCCACCTTAGGCTTTCTGCCTAGGCCCGAGGAAAGGCAGAGAGGCCCCAGAACAGAGCCATACCACTAAATTTAATACTGCAAATGGAAATTAAGTTTTCTGTGACTAAAGTGTTCCTGACTGAATTGGTCTAACGTGTGGGTTGTGGGGAGGGTGCAGTTATGCTTGTCAAGGCTCCAGTTTGGATGCGAGTCTCTTAAATCAGACTGGTTGCAGGACTCTGATCCACATTAATGATGATCATTTATCAATAGTCTCATTGTGTAAATATTTCATGAAAGCACCAATAGTCAGCCCTACAATATCATCGCAATATCAACATCGCGGTATTTGGTCAAAACACTGTAACTAGAGGTGTAGGGAATTATGGTTTTAAAATGTCACAAGGTAATTGTGACATGTCAAAGCCCATTTAGTCTATTTATACAAAGGTGTTTTTACTTTGAAATTTAAGAGTCACTTTGTGTCAATCAGTGTCAAAATTCTTGGCTACATCCACCGTGAATTTGTGTTATAAAACCATAAAAACATTAAAATGTCAACACTTTTTTATGGGCGCTAAGTGTATTTTGACTATAAAGTTGTCACAGTGGCTGTAAAAAGTGCCACAAAATAAAATCATTATCACAGATGATGGGCCAGAGGTCTTTACCTTATCAGTACAGTGTTGAAGTTGCCCGTCTCCAAATCCAGCCCTTGGTTCTCAGCACGAGCCAAACCAAACCCAACAGCCAGGAACATCAAGGTCAAAGTTACCATCCGTGTAAACACAAAGCTGATCGCCCACAGGTCAAACCTGAAGCACACAACACAGTGACAATGTGGTCAATAAAAAAACAAGGCAGTAGTATATCAAGTTACATGGAATCATAAAGGGGAAAACACTAAAAGCACATGACACAGTAGTTAAGAAAGGAGTCAAGTCAACAGCAATGAAAGCTTGGCAAAAAAGTCAAAACCACTAATCGCAGTGAGGTTACTTACATTTTCTGATGGTTCTCATCAGTGAAGTAAAATAGTCTAGCGATGTGGAAGCCCAGCTCTGACACATACTGGAGGAAGAGGAGTACCAGACCCACACGACTCAAACTACACAAGATAGAAGAGAGAAATAGGGGATGAACGGAGTGTCAAAGGAAAAAACATCCATATAAGATTCCATGAAAACCACATACAGCATTTTTATTTAATACCAGTAGCAGTAAAGCAGAGCCACTAAGCTGAGAAGTGCAGTGAAATTAAGAAATTCGGGGATTTTCAAACATAAACTTAGTGTTTCATTACTTTATTCTGTTATTTTTTCTCTCACTGTCCATGCATTTTTACTTGACAAGCTTATGAGTTTTCTTAAAAAGGTCCTTTTGCTGGATGCTTACTTTAACAAATAGGCTGCAGCAATGTGGAGCAGATACAGGCAGATGTATTGGAGCTGACGAGGAATCTCCTCCTGTAAAACAAACACTTATTTGCAAAAGGCACCGTATTTTCAAATCCTCAGGCTTTTAATTCGTCATTCTCTGTCTAACCCACACACATGCAGAACATACACACACAGAGAAACACACACACACATCTTATCTAGTCACACTCCAGAACTCCTCCAGTTCCCAGGGCCTCCTTACTGACCTTGCGTACTTTCTGGAAGTAGAGCTCCGGCAAGGCGTGGAGCCAGTAGGCCAGCTGAGTGAGGTAGAAAAACTTCACCTGAAACCTGGAGCACAAACACAGGCAGGCAGAAGGAAAGTAGGAGAAAGAGCAAGACCGAGAGAGTCAGTTAAATTTACACAGCTGCCACAGTGATACATTCCTGCTCTGATTTGTTTTCAATGACTGTACAACCGTTAAAAAAATAAACCTAGTTAAGAGTAGACGCAGCCAAATAATCCAAAGATGGATTACCAACAGCTGCATTTTTATACTTGGCCCTGTATCAAAATCTTCCACCTCAAATCTGCCTAATGACGCATTTTGCATCATCCAGCACATTTTTGCTGGCCATGGGGCTGTTGTTTGAACTATAGATGGTACTTCCTCATTTTTGTTTGCCCACCACTACAGACACAAAGAGTATAGAAGCAGTTTAAGAGAGAGACCCACCCCTTTCTTTTCAATGCATACCAAACTGTAAAACTAGGCAGTGCTGATCAAATATAAACCAAGATCTGTTGCCGTATTGCCTATTCCTAACCTAAAATGTCTCCATAAACATATTTTAGTGCACTGTTTGGCTGTAATACAAGAATTTGTAAACTGGAAATGGGCGCTCTCTTGTTCCGTGTATTGTCAAAATTGTGTATGACTGGAAATGTGACAGTTGACAGCTGTATATTCTTTACACTACTTCAGTTCTGCACACAATTCGACCAATATTTATTTAAAGTAGCCCTCAAGATTGAATGAATAAGCCTAAATGAAGAAAAAAAACTCCTTTGATTTTATGATTTAATACCTTGCAGTAATTTCTACTCTATCTTCTTCTTTCTCTATTTTTCAAAATTAGAAAACAAGGTCTTAACAGTAGATTAATTGGATTATATATCCCAGGACGTATACAAATGTACAGGGATCCCCCTCCATGGGTGTAGATGAGGGGCCCACTTTTGACAATAGTCAGGTTTCCATCCGAATGTCTCGAAATTTTTGAGCGAATTTAGTGAAAATGCGCAAAAAGAAAATGCGACTTTATGCCCGTTTCCATTTGTTATTATTTTGCGATTATTGAGAGGAGAGTGCGCCATGAGATGACATCATCAGAGAGCGTCTCTCTGCCACAAAACAAACAACACACTCGGCTGACAGTCAACAACTGATCATGGACAGATTCCTGATCGACCTGTCGGCGTTTGGAAGAACTCTGGTCACTTTATCGTCCGCCACCATTTTTTGTGACCACAACATATATGCGTGACATGATATCCGGTCCAGTCATCGTTTATCCGCAAAACCTGTTTCCATAGCAAAAAGTCGTACTCTCCTTTTATCGATACGCAGACAAATCCACCCCCTCCAAGCGTAAAAACGTTTTTGCGAATTTTCTGCCTTTTTTCTAATTTCTAGAGTTTCCATTAATGTTTATTTTCGCTATTTTTGAAAATTCGAATAAGAATAGGTAGATGGAAACCCTATTAATGTTGTCCCCCTGCCTGTATTAACAGCTGGTCTATATGTATTACATATTCTTACATCAAGTTGTATTTAATCAAATTGTAACCACGCTAATGTATGGATGCAGGGGGCCCACATTTAATTTTTTTTTTTTTTTTTAATTTTTTATTTAGAAAGAGCACTTTCAGATGACAATGCACAGTCTGTAACATTCAGCCAAAAACACATATGTATATAATGACATTATCATATAAATAGTCACAGGTCATCTAAGTATTTTTCTATGTATCTCTTTCAAATGTTTTTAGCATTTTATGTAAACATTGGTATGAATTATTTACAAAAAGAACACGGGAAGCTTTCACATTGGAGAGGTATAGAAAACAAAGTACCAGTAATATAACAATATAACAAAATAAATAGATTCAGGTTAAAGGTCACCAAAAAAAGAAAAAAAAAAAAAAAAAAGTCTAGATCAATAAACAGTTTTCCTGACCTTTTTTCAGTAATTTAAGAGAAGTCATGTCTTATAGGTTTGACGTACTCAGTCCATTTACTCCAGATTTTGTAAAATCTATCTTTCTGGACTTTAAGGGAATATGTCAGCCGCTCCATTATGTAAATTTCATGAATAATATCTATCCATTCATCTATAGTGGGTAGATGGGGTTTAAGCCAATTTCTCGTAATAACTTTTTTGCTTCCAGCCAGGAGAATTTGAACCAACTTTTTATCGTTATTTCTCCATCCATCGAATTGAATGTCTCCCATATAAACTGTATCCATAGTAAAAGGGATATTGACTCCAAATATATTGTTAATATGTTTGTGGATTTCCTGCCAATAAGGAACGATGACTGGACAGATCCAGAAGACATGATAATGATGGGCGTCGTCCATCCCACATTGTCTCCAGCAGCTGGAACCCCCTCCCCCATGTCTCTTTTGTAAGGGTGTAATAAAAAATCTAGCTACATTTTTCCAACAAAATTCACGCCAAGTAGTCGAGCAAGTTGAAGTCCATTGTATGAGGCATATTCTTTTCCAAGCATCCTCTGTTATGATCAAATTGCCTTCTTTTTCCCACTTTTCTTTTATATACCAGGTATTTCCTGATTTGGGATGGAGTATTCCTTTATATAGTTTAGAGATAATCTTAGTACACAGAGATTCTGATACTGACAAAAGAATTTTCAAAATTCCTGTTTCTACTTTACCTAAATTTGGTCTCAGATTCTGATTGAAATAATTTCTAACTTGAAGATATCTATAGAAATCCTTTTGTTCAAGATTGTACCTTTTCTTTAAGAATTCAAAACTATGGAATGTCCCCTCCTTAGTGAATGAGTAATAATTTGTTAAACCTTTAGCAGCCCATTTTTTAAATCTACCATCAGATCTGTTTGGTATAAATTCAGTGTCATAAGCACACCATCGCAGTAATTTAATTGAATCATTTAAATTACAAGTTTTCACAGTTTCCTGCCAGGTTCTCAATAGTATATTTAACCACGGGTTGCCCATGTTCAGCTGTTTATTTAAAAGTTTGTTATCTGCAATAATAGCTTCAATAGGTATCCCATCTAGTAGCTCATTTTCAATTTCTTTCCAACGTGCAGAATAAGCTGGGGTACATAAGCAAATCAGTGGCCTCAACTGTGCTGCTAGATAATATTCTCTGAAGGAGGGGAGACCCATACCCCCACTCTCTTTGCTTAGTTGTAAGGTCTTAAACTTGATCCTGGGTTTTTTCCCCTGCCATAGATCACATTTAATTTTTGCTCCTACATTTAACCGGCCCTGGGTTAGACAAAATAATGCAATTTCAAAAAAACTTCTCTGACAAAGTTGCTGAACATTTTAAATACCAATTAGTAGTATTTGTCAGCTGTAAAAGAGGTAAAAAGAACTTTTCTATGTGACATTTTCAAAGCAACAGACACCTAACCATGCTCTACAGGAGCTAAAATATTTGTTGCACAATCAAGTGTTTTAACATTTGTCTTTTTAAAGCAAAAATGCCAAAAATTCACTGAATATTTGTTGACTTTCTCAGTCGTGTATGATATCAAACTAAATACCTTTGGTTTTGGACTACTGGTTGGAAAAGAAGACGTCTGGATGTTGACTCAGGCTTTGGGACATTTTGAGGGGATTTTTTTCTTTAATGAAAATAAACTTTGGTAGCAGCTCTGGCATGTGGTTCTACAGATAGATGAGTATGTGGATATTTATAAAAAATATATATGTATTGTTAATCAAGTGTATCTTGCTGACCAGCTCTATAACTGTATATAGATTTTTGTTATGTAAATATATCACTGACAGAGCAAAGCAGTCATACCTGAGGTGTACATGGGGATAGTTCTCCCAGAGGCTGCTGGGATGTAGAAGATATCCTTCCTGTGTGAGAGAAATCAGAGAACAGAGCACTTTATACTGTTGTTTTTCAGTGTGTGTGTGTGTGTGTGCATATATGAGAGAGAAACACATGAGCTGTCCCTGATAAGAAAATGTGTGTGACATTTCCTTGAGTAGGAAGTTGTTACTGAATACGACATGATAAAAATCTCACTCACTGTTATGAGGATGTAAAAACTCCACACACTCGACACCAAGTGAAACACACACAGTTGACCCGACTCATTAAACTTGGTATTCTTGCTCTTGGAGAGGTGGAGACGCCTGTTCACCTTCTGTAACACAAACAATACAAACCATCACATGAATGCAGCTTGGAGCCGTCATAATGGGTGTCTTGTTGACTGCTGAAAAACTGTCATGCACAAGGAAGCGTCACGGTAATACAAATAACTAGGACAAGAAAAGACAGCAGATACTATTTATGGCTGCAGCTGAAAACCTTCCCCTGAAGAAGTATTCCTTTCAAGACACTTTGGAAACCTTGGCGATGGTGCTAAAATAAAACCTTGTTCCTCCTCGCTGGCCTATTTCTAAACAATGACACAAGGGCTCATACCTTCAGATGGATTAAATGCTGCTCTGTCTCTCTCTTCCTGTCTCCATAACTCTATCCCTGAGAGAGCTGCAGCGATGGCAGCCTGTCTCATTTGGTCTGGAAAACAGTCCGCCTGCTGCTCTTGTGGTTTTTCATGTTATCTTTAACATTTAAAAATGATTCCGTTTAAATGTCAGTTAAAGTGCAACTGGATGCAAACACTGTAAGTATACATCTTTTTATATGGTACATGAATACATTCGCAAATAGCATATACTTACTAAGTAAACAGTAGACAGAATAAGACAACAAAGAGATTTTTTTTTCTTTCAGATTCAAAAATTACATTCTCGGAGCTCCTACAGCTTAAGGTAAGTTGGATTTAAGACTTTTCATAGCTATTTTAAGAAAAATTTTACAACTAACAAAATTGAAGGGAAAAAAAGCATGAGCATGTTTTGCTCAAATATTTATTGTAACATAAAACATGACTTTTTGAAGGCATGAATTCGAGAGGGAGTCAGTAAATTATTTCTTTTTAAAAAGTGACCATTTATTTTGAGATTTTACAATGCAATGTCAGAAAAAATAATTCATAAAATCCTATCTTTTAACATTCTTAAGAATTTAAAAATATCTTTTGTAACGTAAAACATGACTTCTTGAAGACATTAATTCGAGAGGGAGTCAGTAAATGATTTCTTTTTAAAATTTCACCATTTATTTTGAGATTTTATACTGCAATGTCAAAAAAAATCATAAAATTCTATGTCTTCGAATTTTAAGAGTTTTAATATATGTATTTATTTAAGACATTTTAATACAGATAAATTTTTAGATTAATAAATTCAATGCCTTTTAAGATGTTGCATGGCTATTTTAATGCCACTCAGATTAAATTTCAGAGCAATTTTAAAACAAAACAAGAAAAAAAAACATGGGTTAGGGACAATTTTGCCCAAATATTTATTGTAACGTTAAAACATGACTTTTTGAAGAATGTTAATTTAAGCAGGAGTCAGTAAATTATTTTAAATTTTTTATAATGCAACATCAGGGGGAAAAAATGATTAAATTCTATGTCTAAGTATTTTTAAGAATTTTAATATGTATATATATATTTATTTAAGACATTTTAATATAGATTAAGGCCATTTTTTAGATTAATTAATTCATTGCATTTCATGACATTTTAAGGATCCGCAAGAACCCTGATTCTCCATTTTCCCTTCATATTGATAGAATGTTGTAATGCGTGTAAACATACCTTATAATATTAACAGTATTCCTTTTGGTAACATTTAATTTATGGGTATATAATTTCTGATTTATTTCCTTTTATTTCCTAATTCCAGGGCCAAGTGGTGGGGGAAGCAGGCAAAGCAAAGCACCCCAGATGTCCCCCTCCCCAGTAACGCTTTCCAGCTCCTCCTGGGAGACCCCAAGGCATTCCTAGGCCTAACAATTTCCAAAATGTTCCTTAGAATTTGGTACTGATTATAGGGACCATAGAGACAGTGTTGAATTTGTACACAAGAAATTATTTATTTAAAATTAACTGCTGCTTAAACTAGAGAGTCTTTCAGTTGGTGCACACATAATCCAACAAACATGGAGGATAGAGTTACTTATTATAAATTAATAATGAATGGATCTTTTCTTGGGGATAAAGCGAGCTGTTCTTTCTTGGAAATTATTATATTCCCTCAAAATAGCACCAAGTTCTACATATACTTTTACAGGAAACTTCCAAGGAAAATATGGTGTGGTAAAATAAAGGGTTACACTCATTCTAGGCTGTTATTATAGTATATATATTTTTATACAGTACCTTTTTATGATTCTTGACAGTATAAATGCAGTATAGATGGACCTCTCTGTGTGACATAAACTACGCCTCCTCTTGTGACTGACTGCTGCATTGTGCTGAGTACTTACATCCAGAAGATACTCCTGCACTACTGCATGGAGGATGATGGCAATGAAGAAATAGAAGAGGATGGTGGCGGAGTCCTTCCATCCGTAATGATACAACGTCACCTCGCCCTCTAAGCACACATAGGAGAGGTCAAACACACACGCAGTACATGTTTGCAATCAGAGGTGTGTTAAAACATCCTGGAGAAATGTAAACCTATTCTGTAATCACTATTCAGTGCTGGTAATGTGACACAGCGTGAAGGAAAAGCTGCAGCAGAAGTGAAACTGTGAAATGTACGAGTTCAAAATGTGTAGAGAAGCCACAGACTGTGAAAATGAACTGCTCTGCATACCTGGTGACTGTGTGGTGACATTGTACTGAGGCTGAATGAACAGTATGGCCGTCTTGGCTGTTGCCTGGAAATTAGAGGAGATGGTAATTAGCGACAAATTTCAGTGAACCTCAAGAGGCTGGTCATCAAAGTATCATCTTAACATATGTGTGAGTTATTAGCAGGTGTCTGTGTGTGCTTGTGAGTGTGCAGGGAGAGAAGAAAGTGAGAGAGAATCCTGGCTTTTCAGAATATATAATGTTTATAATACTGTCAGTCGAACCTCCACCGTGGCATCATAATAACCTGCTGAGAGCTGAATTCCTTAAGTAGTGCTGCTCAAATATCTGTCTGGCATGACAAGGCTTGTATTGACTTGGGATGTAGAAGCAGCAACAGAGCTTCCCAAATTATTCAGTGTCAAGCATCCTCACAATGAAATTCAATAGAGCAGTGTCTCCTAATCTTTCTGGCTTGTGCCCATTTTAAATGCAGCTGCAGGCCCCAGTCACAGGTCGTCTGTGTCTGTGAACTGTGACTAAGTTCAATCAAATGGTGATTTTCAGATTTAATTGTTTTATTTCATTTTCATTGTGATCTGTGTCGACATGGAGCCTACACCTCACCCTACGCCATAGCCTGATGTGCACCTCCACAGAAATGTAACTATGTGTTGCCACGACACAGCCCTCCTGTCTATTTTTGTAAGCTGAAACCATTTCCCTCAGTGGAAACAAAACTTTTATTTACTTTAATTTCACTGATAAGAGACAATAAACTGTGAAGACAATAAAGCCTCCACAAAAAAAGCATTTTAAGTCTCGTGTGTGATTTATCCTAGCTTCATATGAGTACAGGAAATCTCTGCTTGTTGCTAGGCTAATTTATACAATGTAAAATGCCTTAGGCTTGTGCTAATAACGTTAGCATGTTATATTTGTTTGGAAAACGTGTTTAGTAGAAGACAGTTGTTTTGTCAGTGAACCTTGTGAGTTGTAATGGAGCCGGATTTCATAACGTTACCTTTGTTAAATGTTGCTGTTGTCCCTGGCTTCATATAAGTAGAGGAAAAGTCCGCTAGCCACTAGGCTAATTTACACAATGTAAAATGCCATAGGCTTGTGCTAAAAACATTAGCATGTTGTATTTGTGGGGAAAATGTGTCCAGCAAAAGACAAGTGTTTGTCTGTGAATGCTGCGAGTTACAGTGAAGCTGATTTGTGTACTTGAGTTTGGAATTGTCTCTATTAAGCCATGTTTAATGTGTGTTTTGAATCAACTAAACTTTAAAGCACTTTATAAAAGCACCCCGCCGCCGAATGGTGAGGTGTAACTGCAGAGTGACACAGACACACCACTACGCATAAATCCCGTCTTCTGTCTGGGGTCCTCTGGAGTCCTCTCCTGGCACTTTTTTTTTCTATAAAGCTCTTTTTTAATGCTTTTTATGCACTCTGCCACTTTCTCTACATTTAAAGTACAAAAAGAATCCCAGTGTGAACAAATATATATTGAGTCTGACTTAGACAATGATTGGCGGGCCACCTGGCACCCTATCACAGGCCCAGTCTGGCCCACGAACCACAGGTTGAGTATCAATGCTCTATAATGTAATCACTTCCCAGAGCCCAAGGGGGCATTTTGAGGTTGCTTGCTTTACCAGACCAACAGTCCAAAACACACAGATATTCAATGTGCAACAACAGACAAAATGAGAAAAGCAGTAAAGCCTCAAATATGAGCAGCTGAAACCCTAAAAATAGTACGCATGTTATGCTTGATAAATAAGCAATAAAAATAGCTGTCAGTTGACTCATCTGTTTTTCCGACTAGTGAATTTAACATTACAAAAGATCATGAAATGCCATTTTGTGTCTCAGCTGTCTTCCCCATGCCATTCATCTGTGGGCCCTCACATTTATCTTAAAACCTTGGGAGGGTCTCATCAAGTTGGGAACATGATAAGATTCTGATAACATTTAGTCTCAGGCATTTAAGTGACATGACTTGGTACAATAAGATTAAAGAGTCACCCTGAAGGGACCCTGTTGGTCCCCTGGCCCCAGTTTGGGCACCACAGTGCAACAAGTCACCAGTCATTCCTTGCGCGCCGAGGCCACAGGTGACCTGTCAAAATGTCAAATTCAGGAACAGCTTTAGCCCTGTTGTTCTCTTTTTTTCCGAAACTAGAAAAATGAAGGAAATCCCCTACTGATGTTTTACTCGGCCAGCTGTGTGACCAAAACCAGTGTTCCGGATTGAAACTTTGCTAAAACCTTCAGCAGCGACCTGGAGAGTGTGTTTGTGCGCATGTAACAGAAGCTATTAGCTGACGGGTGTTTAATTAATGCAGTCACTGTCTGTTAATGTGAAATACCTCCTGGTCAAAGTAGTCTTTAGAGCCACTGAGCCAACGGAGAGCCAGCAGCAGCGGTTCAAAGATTGAGACGTGGCAGTTAACTAACACTGTCAAGCTAGCGACGAAAAAGCACATCGCTTCCGTTTGTGATTTTCACAATAAACCCCCCTAATGTGGGATACATGCTGGAATCCCATTCTAAGCAGCAGCGATGCTTTTAATTTGAAGGCATCAAACGCTTCACTTCCTACTTTAACGAGGCTCTTTTTGGTAACTGACAAATGTTGGAATCAAAATGTTGCAGCGGTTTGTCTTTGCTGGAAACTGGAACAAGACTTTTCCAAAAGGGTAATTTTAGGAAACAAACACATTACATTGCTTTGTTTTTAAGTAACAACGTAACTTAAGCCTAAGCCAGCAAATTTGTTTTCAACTGTATCCCGGTTTACGAAACTCCTTTTGGAATTAAAGTATCACGAGCAAGACGTCGAAAACTTTAAACATAACGTTTTAAGCTAACAACACACACGTAAAGTCGCAGTTTTTACCCTGCTGTTGTCAGCTATAACTTTCTGGCTCAGTTTAAAACCATACGTTGCTAGTTTGTGAACAGAAGCAACATTCATTGTTCACAAATCTTGTAAAAAACTGCAGCAAGTCAGCCACCATATCCGCGGAACTGATTCCACTGATAAAAGCTAAGATGCAGTGAAACAAGCGAAACATTTCTACAAAGCAAAAAGATAATTACGACCCTAATGCGTTTCCACTTCGCACCAAGTTACATCTTTGAATATGCAGCAGGCTTGCCATCTTAAAACAGCTGAGTGAGACGAGGGAAGAAAAGAATCTGAGTTCATCTCACCTCAAACATCAATCCAATCAAAATGAAAATCACAAAACTGAAGACGATGTCGGCATGGTTTTGAATTAGGAACTCCTGGCTGAAGAAAGGGTAACTCTTGTTTCTTCGGCGAAATGCCATGTCAACTCAATGGTGTTTTCCCTGCTATTTTATAAATCAGAATTTTTCTGACTACGAAGTTCAGGAGTTAACTTTCTCACTGATGTGCGCATGCGCCACTTCTTAAAGGGCGAGTGCCATAAATACCTTCTTTGAGGCCATTTACACAATAAGTTCAGTCTGTCCTGACAAAAGACCATTTCAACCTGAGTGATCACAGCACTGCGCGTTTGAAATGCTCCAAAACACTGAAAACCAACTCTTTGATAGCATAAATAAAAAAAACATTGATCAAAGTTTGAATAACTACACACACTTGTATTCCAGTCACCCCAACATGTAGGCTATTTATTGCTTATTTAAAGCCACCAGTGGCCTTGCACTTCACAGTTCAAAACTTTATATAGGCAGTCACCTAGGTGCAAGAGAAACCCCAGCATCATTTCACGGCTTTGTTAGTGGATTTCATCCCCTTTACAGAAAAGTAATGAGCAAAAATGCATTTGTGCCCTAGATATAGCAATCAAGAGCACATACAAGTGTCACTACAAGTACCTCATCAGCTTTTTTTTTCATTTTGTTACACAATAGACAGTGGAAAGCTTTTTAAAGAGATAGTTTGGATGTTTTGAAGTGGGGTTATACGGGGTTCTAGTCATAGTCGGTGTATTACACGCAGTAGATGTCAGTCAGCACGCCTGCAGTTTGGAGAGGCAGGCTGGAGTCAGACATGGAAGCTAAACAATGTACAGGTGGGGGTCAGCAACAACAAATATTTTAGCCACCTAAAAAAACAAATCACTTTCGGTTTAGGTGTATGCTATATTGAGAGTATTTTCACTGCTTAACCTTTCCGTCAGACAGCCTGTTTCAACAGGGAAGCAGTTAATGGCTTCAGTTCTCCATCTATGCTTTCATCAAAGCCACCAGACTCCATTGACAAAAACAGTCATTTTAGCTCGCTGAACACAAGAGCTGCTGGTCTACTGCTGCTTTGATCAGTTACTTAGTTTGTGTTATTATGTGACTTTGGTGAATCCAACTAACCCTTTTTTAATGCAAGAGTCACACAATAACACAACCTAACTAACATATAGAGGTCATGGTAGGCCCGCAGCTCCTGTGTTCAGAGATGTTAAATCGTTGTTTCTCTCAATGGAGTCTGGCTTTGAAGAGAGTGATATAATGGCTTCATTTTCCTGTTGAAAATGTTTGTCTGACACTAAGGTAAAGCACTAGAAAATACTCTAAATATAGCATGCACTTAAAACATTTTTTTTTTTCAGGTGGGCCTTCTTAGGTGACTAAAATATGTTTTGTTGCGGACCCCTCCACCGTAGTAGATTGCTGTGCTTCCATGTTGGACTTCAGCCTGTTTCTCCAAACTAGAGGTGTGCTGACCACCATCTATCGTATGTAATGCACTGTCTATGGATAAGTACTCCATACAATGCCACCTCAAAAAATCTGAGCCATCCCTTTAAAGGGTAACTTTGGTCATTTTCATCCTGGACCCTATTTTCCCACATTTTTGTGTCTAAGTGACTAATGGAGACAACAATTTATGAAATTGGTCTTGTTTTGAGAGAGACTGGTCCAGCCACTGTGGCGAAACAGGTTGAAATTAAATCCCCGAGGGCAATTGCGCACCATCAGTTTACATCGATTAAAAGTGTTTGTTTTTGCCACTGACAGGCTCAGATTGTTATAAGTGTGTGGCAACATTACGGACAGAGAAATAAAAAGTTTTTCCATTCTTTTCACTGGGCTGTTTGTCACTGTGACCAAGTCTCCCTCAAGAAGTCTCATTCTGAAGTGTTGCAAGAGTTGACTTGTTGCAGGAAAAAAGCCGGACAAGGAAGAATTTGTTTTGTTGCAGTACAGAAAGCACAACTTAGTGCTATCTAAAAGATTTTCAATGTCATGGCTGAATATTTAGATGATTTCAAAAATGTGGAAAAGTCTGAGAGATTTCTGAACAAGACTTCTCCTTGACCGAGACTTGGTTACACCCGCTAACAAACAGAGTGGATCAGAAAAAGTTGAGGAAAAACTTTTCATTTCTCTGTAGGGTGTTTTGCGTAATGTTGTCAGACACTTAGAATAACAATCTGAGCCTATCAGTGGCAAAAAGAAGTGCTTTTAATAGATCTAAATTGATGGTGCACAGTTGCCCATATCGATTACATTGTGGCCTGTTTCACTCACAATTTAAAAAAAAAACAACTGTTGTCTTCATTTGTCACTGAGACACAAAAACATGGGAAAATAAGGTCCAGGTTAAAAATACCAAAGCTTCCCTTTACAGTAAGTGCCTGAGACATTATTTTTTCCCTCAACATAATGTAAATTCAAACGACATTTTAGCAATTACATGGTCAACATGTAAATAAAGATAAAACATCAAACACAGTTTTTGCCAGGTTGACACACTAGCCCTGCTCAAAGCAATGCCAGTTGACATGATTATACAAAAAATACAGAATGATATTCTCTGAGGGGATCGGGATTTTTCTCTTTTTTTTTAAGGGAATAACAAAAAATCACAGCAATAGACATATAATACAGAAGATACTTGTGCTTTTAAGAAGCCAATGAAGCTCTGGCTTACACTGAGATGGTTAAGATTCAGAGGTCAGACACTCCTGTCCCCTTTAGATCTAGGAATAGTTTCTCTATTCTCTTAACTGCTGGCAAATATTAACATGAATAACAGCAGTTTCGGTATGTAATATAGAGGCCATCAGTTGTCCGAGATCATTCAACAGCTGCATATTTCTACTGATGTTTATTGATATAACTCAGAACCAGTGGCACGAGCAGTGCTCACTGTGTTACACAGTATAGTTCTTGAGGCTTACGTTAATGCTGCAGAAACAGAAGAAATGTTTAGTTAGATAAAAGGCGTTTCTGAGCTCTGTACACCACCTTTGTGGTCTTCAATATGTCTGATGGAAGAAAACACTGCTCAAGGTTTCACCTCTATGTGTCCAGCATTTGGGCAAAGCAATGCTTTAAGAAAAAGATGTGTATTTGAGAAGAATACTGGCTAGCTTAGCATTATCCCAAAACTGTTTCATATACTATGCCCCACAGTGTACTAAATATATAGACATAAAGAGGTGAAATTGCTTGCAGCTTTCTTATCTGCCAGCACTGAGCAGATGAAAAAGCAGCCTTCCAAAAAGCTGGTGTACTCCTTAAATGTTGGATAAGCTGCTGCTGCTCCTTCCCTGATTCTGTCTCGAGAAAGCTAGAAGTTATCGTCTTCATCTCTCCGTGACATTATAAGCTGCCTCCTGGGACCTGTGAGATGAGGGACACTAGACGGGGAGTCCATAGCTCCAGAGTCCAATTTAGGAGTGGAAGTACAGCGTGGCCCGACCCGGCCCATGAGCCCACGGACATCTCTGTGAAGGGCTGGATCGCTTGGGATTGAGTTGAGGCGCACCCCCTGTTCCAGAACCCCAATGTCCCGGTCCAAACGGGGGTTACTGGCACTGCTGGGAGACTGGGGATCAGCGCTGAAATATAAGGTTGAACTTGACTCTGTGGGGCAGAAGTATGGCTCTGGACTGTCTCCAAACACAGACTTGCCCTCTGGTGAGCTACGTTTGAAATCTGACGTGGGCGATTCCATCGGGCTCTCCATCTCCAGACTGTCATCCTCATCTTCAGGTTGTTCAGTTGACGTTGGCTCGCTCACGCTCTGGAACTCGTCTTTGCAGTCCGACAGAGGTGCCAGGCCTTTCCCCTGAGACTCAGACGTGGAGACCCCCTCGCAGCTGCCTCCTCCTGTGATAGTCATACCCTCGTTACTCTTATACTCTTGGTTGTACTCCTCCATGTCCAGTATGGCTGCTGCTCCGCCGGCCCCGTACGCTCTGTTGATCTTCCCCAGGTCTCCTGTTTTCAGAGCCAGCCGGATTAGGAGCCAGTGGTGGTGGTAGCAAGGGCAGGAGCTGTTAGCCCGGCCCCCGCAGGTTCCTGGGTGCTCCAGCAGAGAACCAGCCACACCTGAGAGGGAGAAGCTGCCGTGGTTTTGAATGGAGGCAGCTGGCAGGCTTTTGTCCCCGAGAGAGAAGGAGGACTCCCCTCGTTCAATGCATGTGCTGCCCATGTGGTTGTGGTGCGTGCCCTGGGAGATCTCTGTTGACTTGGGGTGGAGGAACCGGTAGTATAGGACAAGAGAGGTAGCGCCTGGGAAGTAGGGAACAGGAAGTAGTTGACTTTAGTACACTCAGTATGTTTTAATATACTTGCACTCAGTATTTAACAGCTCACATACTGCTCACTGTCATTTGATTGCTAATGGAAGTTTTACAGACTTTAAAGACACTGTTACCAACCACGACAATGTCACGACAGTTAGTCAGAGAATGGGAAGGGAAATATAGAGCGTGCATGTGAGGGAGAAATGGAAAACGAGAGAAAGAGAAGGACGCGGGCTGCAAGGCGACTTGGTTGGCAGTGTTTGCTTCTGCCTCCCCAGCGGTGGCAGAGATGTGCATCATGCAGGGAAGAGCAGTAATTATCATCTGTGCACCGCATCGCTATTGACAGCCATGTGCCCTAGACGCACCAAGGGGTGCAGCCTGATCTGCTGACCCTGTCAATCATGGGCATGGCGGTTCAGTGGTTAGCATTGTCACCTCACAGTTAGAGGGTTCCTGCTTCAAAACCCAGGGTGGGAGAGCCCTTTTGTGTGGAGTTTGCATGTTCTCCCTGTGTCAGCGTGGGTTTTCTCCGGGTACTCCGGCTTCCTCCCACAGTCCAAAGACACGCAAGTTAATTGGTGACTCTAAATTGGCCATAGGTGTGAATGTGAGTGTGAATGGTTGTCTGTCTCTATGTGTCAGCCCTGTGATAGTCTGGGGTGTACCCTGCCTCTCGTCCAGTGTCACCTGGGATAGACTCCAGCTCCCCTTCGACCCCCAATAGGATAAGCAGTTACGGAAAATGAATGAATTAATATATATATTACATTATACAAAGCATAATATAGTAGTAATTTGGGTTTTTGAACAGGCTCAGGCCCAAAACTGCTGCTATGGCTCAGGCTTGGACAGAAACTGTCCAGGTTCATGTCGGTTCAGGCCTGATTTTTTTAAAGCCCGATCAGAGCTTTATGGGAAGTAGGGAAGCGGCCACTGGCTGCCACATTTTACACCCTGATCAACGTTCATTTTAAATCGCAGATTGCTGTATCACAGCTGGAGTGCTTCCATCACAAGATGGTCTCTAGTCTATCATGTTCAACTAAATCAAAAATGACTGAAAAAAAAAAGAATATTCTGCATAGGAATATCTTACACATAATATTTTGTTAGGATAGTAAATTTGCGCCATCTCATCAATAATGTTTGCACTATTGCTGTTATTTAAAGGTCCAGTGTGTAGGACTTACATGCATCTATTGGCAGAAATAGAATATAATATTAATAACTAAGTTGTCATTAGTGTATAATCACCTGAAACTACAAATTGTTGTGTTTTAGAATGAGCCGTTTATATCTACATACAGAGTAAGTCTTCCTCCATGGAGTCTGCCATGTTGTTCTACAGTAGCCCAGAACAGACAAGTCACACATTTTCGCGTAAGCCACCGCAATCCTCCTACATCCTTGGCACACAGGAGAAGTTTCAGTCCCTACACCCTCACCACTAGATGTCATTAAATCCTACACACCTTTGATAAGTTGCCCTTAAAGGGCAACAACTGTTTCTAATGCCATAGCTGTGTTTTCCTTCTTCGAATGACTTTTAACCCATTTGAATCACCACTGGCGCTGTATTACTCAGATACCACAGAAACTATTAGATGTTTTGACACCAGTCTAATTATAAGCACTGGACGTCAAAACATCTGAGACAAATCTGTTCCAAAACAAAGTGAGCCCAGATAGAGAGGGTGACTCACCGAGGAGAAAGCTACACAGCACTGTGGTGGGAAGGGTCATGCTGTCCCATGATGCTTCGCTAAGGAAGTCGGAGGCGGCCAGAAGCAGGGTAGCGTTCTCCACGAGCATGAACTGAAGGGGGAGAGAAGGTCACACCATCAGTCATCTGCAGGCAGCTTTACGTCACTGTAAGCTAAGCTCGCAGAGGTGAGGATGACAGTGCAAACTATCTGCCCGTGTGTGTGTGTGTATCTGTGTGTGTGCAGCTGCCCTGTTGTGTGTAAAGTCAGTGAGGCAGTGCTGTACGTGGAATACAAAATATTGAAAACAATCACCAGAATCAAATGCACTGAAAACGAGAGAGAGTCACGTCTTACTGCATAAAAACTGGCCATGCGGAAGCGCGAGGGTCCGTCTTTGACGTTGAGGAAGAGGAAGACGTGGACAAGCCCCATAATGCCGTTAAAGGCACGCCAACACCAGGGGCCGGTGCAGATGTCTGGTTGCTGTGATACCAGCCAGAAGGAGGCCGTTAGCCAGTGGAAACCTGGAGGTCGACATAAAAATAGTCTAGGAGATACAAATACGATAGGGAATCCATAAGCAGTACATCAAGCTGATGCAGAGGAGTAAAAAAACTGGACATGCTGCATCGCTCTGAGGATACTTAGATCACTTAACATGAGTATAAATGAATAGGAATCTCCACCTCCACTTGTGTACTCCATAAGTATAAAACTCTAACTATATAACCCTTTCTCTTTGTTTCAGAAAGGTGCCAGACTTAAGTGTTGGCTACACAGAAGTGCCCGTGGAGCTCTCTGCTCACCTGCTACTCCACAGACCCACCAGTTAAAGACTCTGGCAAAGAACATCAGGCAAGTCACCCTCGCACTTAGCATGCCTGCCCTCCACACCAGCTGGCACAGCAGGGCTGCCGGAGGCATAGCCAGGTGGCCCGGACGTATCAGGCAGCAGGCTCTGCTGTACAGCACCAGCGCCCAGGAAATGGACAGCACACATAGACCACAGCAATAGGCCACTGGAGGTAAAAACAGAAGGAGGAAGAATGAAAAATAACAGTTAGTAAAGACACATTATCTCCTACTCAGTCTAGAGCACTTGACATGCCACTAAGATCAGTTTACCTGGGGACATGATGCCCACATCAGTGGACACCACCACGTATGCCTGCAGCAGGCTCTGAGGCAGCGTGAGGACGAGGGCCTCCAGCAGCCAAAGAGCAGCAACATCTGCCTGCTGCATGACGGCAGCTCCAAGCTCGGCCACTGAGCCCTGCATGCGCAACACAGACCTCATACAGTCCCACAACCTGCCAGAAGAGGGAGACAGATTCCAGAGTAGTGATACACAGTAACCTCCTGGTAAAGATTTCAATGATAGAATATATTTTTAATGTACTTGATTGGCTTGTTTCCTACGAGGGCACCCTGAAGTAAATCTGAACATCATAGTCTATATGCAAGTGATGCTGTATTTTGGACTATATATATGAGTTGCAAGGATCTTACCTTTTGAAGATGCCCAAGTGCAGTATGTGTATGACAGAGAGGTAGCACCGCCTGTCATCCCCATCATCGTAGTACCATTTCATGCTCAGCAGCTGGACTGCTGTCCCCGGTAGAAAGAGGCCGAGAGTGAGGCCCGCCCACTGCGTCTCCTCATTCCAAAGGTAAAACCCTATACAATAGATCACTAACACACACACCAACAACAAATACAGACATGCAAATGCAAAAAAGTATAGGTATTTTGTTTCTGTGTCTAGTGAGATATGTTCATATAATTAAGTAGTCATGCAGTTTTTAGAGGAAGCACATAAAACCCAGCATGTGCGTGAGGATTTGTTGAGAGCTGCAGAAACCAGCAGAGTCCTTGAGAAACTGAAAAGCACATCAACCTTGCTCAAGCGAATTGTCCTTTAATTTAACAGGAGGCTGATTTAATGTGATGATATAAGCTCCACCAAGAAGACACCAGGGTCTGACTCCTGGCTGTAACACAGTCTGCAATCATCTGTCTTTCATTACATAAGTTTTCTTGCCCTGTCACAATAATAACTTATTGATCGCTTTAACTAACGCCTCATTTATTTCTGTGACGGGCTGACTCCGGTGTCTCCAGTCTTGTGGGAATGATATACCTGCTGAAGGCAAAGTCACACTCTGTACACAGTCACCTTGTCTCTCTTGTGTCCTGCCCTTGCCCCATTGATCTGCTTAGTCAGTGAATCATCACACCTGAGAGGGCTGCACTGTTCTCAACACAGACTCCAGATGTGCATCAACTGAAAAAACTCAAGTATTAACACTAATAACAATAGTAATATAATAATAATAAGGCATGTTTTTAAAGGGTGGGTGCAGGAGAACTGTAAAAGGTGAGCATTATTCCTATAGAGGACAGCCTGTTACTGCAGAGGCTCTTTGATCGTGCTGAATGACCCCTGTAGGTCCAGGGGCCCCAGCTTGGCAAACCAATGCCAGTGTTGCACAGCCATGCATTTAAATCCAGCTAGGTTAGTCAATTCAATAGTAACGCCTGTGTTACAGCGTCACCATCTGAATAGTGTTCCCAACCTGAACTACGGCTGCTGCTGGAAAGCTCCAGCACGTAGCACCACGGCTGAGCACGAGCCTTTTTCATTCATTAAAAGCCAGTGAAAATGTCCCCACACAGATACAGCATCACCCTGCCATGTTTTCACATCCCGTTTTAGCCCCGCAGCAGCACACTAGCAGCCCGCTAGCGCGGGGAATTCTATGCCCACTTACGAGCGGTCCGTTCGGCCACGATAACCAGCGCCGACGCGCCGAGCAGCACCGCCTGGCACCACGCTATCCAGCAGCCGCTCCGCCGGGCCACCGACGGCATCCTGCGGACGACCGCCCCAGCAGCGTTTATCATGATAGGGATAGGTGGGACAGCGAGCAGTCCGGTGACATTATCCCGGGCATCCTTCACCCTGGGTACATCCGCTCCCTTCTTCTCCCGCTGCCTGCCCCCCGTCAAAAATATGTGACGTCACTGCGCGGTTTTAAAGGGGCATCAGTTTACCAAGCTGTAAGTGTTACTGTACAGGGCTCACCTTCCTCCACCTTGGCTCTCAGCTCTCACACATAAATGCTTTAATGTTTTATTAGAGTCTCACCTTACTCATTTCCTGATGATGGACTTACTGTTTGGGGTTTAACTGTCCTCCCATATAAACAAGTCACACGCCAGGGTGCGAGCCTGGGTTTGCAGGGTGTCTGTCTTTTTCAAAAATTATTCAGCACCATGCATGGGCGGATTATGTGACAATGGGCCACCGGGCACAGATATACAAAAGGCCCCACCACCTCTCCCATACAGGAACAAGACCCAGTCTTTGTGGTAGTTTTGCCTCTTTGTTGTTGTTGCTTTGTATCTCTTTGTAGTTTTTATGCATCTTCTTACACGTTTGTGTTGTTGCGTGGCCATTTTGCATCTTTTTGTGTCTCTCTGTGGTTGTTTGCCTGTTTTTAAAGTTATTTTGTGTCTATTTGCAGTTGCTTTGCATCTCTTTTTGATCCCTTTTAGTCTCTTTCTTGTTGGTATGTGTTAATTTGTGTGGCAGTTTGCAGGTGAAGGCCAAGAGGGCCCACAAAACTTTGGGCTCATTCAGTAATCCATCGTTGTATGTTACAGATAAATAATATTATTTTACTGGTTCCTGTCAGGTCATTCCTCTACCATTGCTTTTCTTGCAGGGTGGCAAAAGAGCTCCAGAGCAGCTGGCACACTGTGACCTGATCAGACGTCTTTGTCAGTGGCATTGAAAATGCATGCACTGTAAGTTATTATTTCTCTCATCACTGGATGGCCACTTTGAACTTTACACCACTTGACACTCTTTTTTAGGTTGTAATGTGAGGATCACAGAACGCTACTCCACAGAATGTCACAGAGCATGTCTGGCCTTCTGTCACAGTGTGTTATATTTTTATGTGTCTGTGCAGCATTCATGAAACAGTCTAAGGCAGGGATACTCAACTTGCCTCGCCTGGCAGCCACTTTTGCAAAATGGCAGAAGGCCAGGGGCCAGTTAATAAACAAACATTAATATTTAATACATATATAATTAGCCTGGACCTCTGACAGGAGGCATGGATGGATTACTGAAAGGGCCTGCTGGGCATAGGCCCCAAAGTGTTAGGGGCCTCCTGGCCTTCACTTGCCAAATGTCAACCAAAGAAACATGTACTGAACAGGAAGACTCAAAAGTACTGCAAGGAAACATAAAAAGACTGTAAAGAGACACAAAAAGAGTGCAAAGAACCTCACAACAACTACAAAAAGGAGCAAAACAACCTCAAAGAGACTCAAATTTACCATAAAGAGACACAAAACCTTAAAGAGATGAGTAGCAACTACAGAGAGATGCAAAACAACAACAAAAAGAGGTTAAACAACAATGAAATCTGTGTGTCTTGCTCCCATGAAGGATAGGTGGTGGGGCCTTTTGTATATCTGTATATCTATATCTTGTTTCATAGTCTGCCCATGTCAGGAGTTCTTGGGGATCCTCCCCTGGTGCATTTCTTTGATAAACAAGCTTTATTTTGATGCTTTTATGCACCCTGGCACCTCATTTACACTTAAAGTTTAATGTTTTATTTTCACTGTGAAATAGAAAATGGGCTGTTGGCCACCTGGCACCCTGTCACTGGCGACATTTTGGCTAACTGTGGGTGTAGTATCAGTGCTGTAAGATAGAACCTCCGGTTGGTAAATGTCAGATTAATTCTTTTACAGTTAGACATTAAAGGTCTTCTCACAAGTAATCTAACATCATTGGAATGTCTCTGAATAAAATGTTGAGTCATCTGTTGCGGGTTCATGTCTGTCAGTTGATTAATACTGAAACTAAAATATGGAAGTACATGCAGCATACAAAATTAGCAACAGCATCTTATTGATAAGTGAAGATAATTTTATCGTGTGTTGTCTTGTGTTTTTTTTCCAGGCTGAAGGGGTTGGCACTTACTGGTGGTGAGTGTCCCGAGACTCATAACAGGATGTTTATCTACGTCACCGCATCAGCACATTACACACACAAAGGCAAGTATATACGCCACATGCAAACAAGTGAGGTTTCCTCTGTGGTAATCACTTCATTATTTAGCTCACTTATACTGCATAGTCATGCCTGTACAGTAATTGTCACTTTAAATAAGAGACGTAAATATACGCACAAATATAAACAGAGACACTCAGTTTCACACAGCAAAACCGCAAACTTTGTTTATGCAAAATCACATGTTTAGTTGTTGTTCCATGAAGATGTTTCAGAGATACAAGAGCAGAAAATGTCACAAATCTCTGTTTATATACATTTTAGATTAATGTTAGCAACAGAATAAATTAACAAAGATGTATACATTAAATCAAAGGAGTCACTGGTCCCAGGCCATGCTGGTAAAGTCTTGATTCTTCACACGCTACAGCCTGTGTAGAGTAGGCAATCCATGATTGAGATAAGGCTTTACTTCAAATAGGGTAGTAACAGACAGCTGCTGAGCTGACCTGTAAGGATTATATGGCTGGATTAGCAAGGCAGTCTTAGGGCTCTGATATGCAGCCTGACTCCAGCTTGATGCTGGTTGAATGCCGAGGTAGAGGGCTGCCATGACGCAGCTGAACAGCAGAACACTCCTTTGCTGAGTTGTAGATGCTCAGCTCAGTCTCCCCTTTTGTGCCATCGTGGTGGCCAGAAGTATGAGTCTCCATCTCCTTTATTAGGTCAATAACATTCCCCTTGTCCATCTCGGCCTCAGCGGCCATGGCCTCGAGCTGCTCTGCTGCCTCGCTCATGTCAAACCTCTCAATCTCTGCGTTGACTCGGTGTAGCTCCTCCGGCGAGTGTCTGCGGGAGGCTGAGGGGGAGAGAGGGCAGAAGCCTTGGAGGTGCACCTGGAGGCTGCAGAAGTGGAGATAGGCACAGGGGCAGCAAGGACACCTGTGAGGTCGTTCTCCAGTGTGGAGGCGTTTGTGGAGCTTCAGGTGGACGAACTGGGTGAAGCGGGCTGGGCAGAGCTTGCACTGGTAAGGCCTCTCGCCTGAGTGTAGCCGCTGGTGGGTCTTTAGGTTACTAGTGCTGCTGAATCTCTTATGGCACACCTGTATCAAAAAAAAGCAGAGGAGAGTATGTTTTAGAATCTGTTGGATTTTTTGTCATAGCTGCTGCTTCTAGCTTTGATACTGTAATGTAGTGAAGATATTTGATGATGATTTATGGACGTTAAAAGCAATAGTTATGCACGTGACATTGCTTGGTTTTATGGGGGAGAGCAGACTTCTGAAAGTCACTTCTCCAGGCCAAGAGAACACATAACCCAACATAAAATGGTACATTGCTGTTTCAACACTTGAAGATTCAATGTGTAGGATTTATGATAATTTGTCTCCTGGTAAAAATCTCCTGATCATCTGGATCTGAATTTATCAGTGAAAAAAAGGTGAGCACACATTAACAGGTGCTGTGCTATTTTCCTGTCTGCGACATAAGCCCAACGGCATTGGAGAAACACTGATTTATAATGTGAAACTGCTTTATTCTGTGTTTTTACTGGTTTTAATCACCTGGTCCGTTTTTTTGGAGATGAAACATCTCTGTGGATAATTTGGCTACTGGTAAAAACCTCCTTAACAACTAACACTGAAGGAATTTTAACTCAAAATTCACGCTTGGCACATGGGAGAAGTTTTAGATGGTTGTAATTTGCAGTCCTCACCACTAGATGCCACTAAATCCTAAACACTGTTTCTTTAAGTTTTTGTATGAATTGAATAAACAAGATATAACGTGAGCTTTAAAGGTGGTGCTAGGCAGATTTTGTTACCTTTAGACATAGCCAGACTAGCTCTTTAGCCCTTTTCCAGTCAAATGCTGGATTAATACTTCTGCGCCAAATCAGTGCCGTGCTTGTGGTGTAGGTTCTGCATCAACATAGAGCCTATGCCATACCCTACGCCATAGTTACATTTCTGGGGAGGTGCACGTCAGGGTGACACAGACCTCCTGTCTATTTTGGAAGCTGAAACCATTTCCCTCAGTGGAAACAAAGCTTTTATTTACTTTAATTTCACAGATAAGAAACAATGAATTATGAAGACAATAAAGCCTCCACAAAATAGCATTTTAAGTCTTGTGTGTGATTTATACTGGCTTCATATGAGCAGAGGAAATCTCCTCTCGTTGCTAGGCTAATTTGTACAATGTAAAATGCCTTAGGCTTGTGCTAATAACATTAGCATGTTATATTTGTTTGGAAAATGTGTTTAGTAGAAGACAGTTGTTTTGTCTGTGAGCCTTAGGAGTTGTAATGGAGCTGAATTTTGTAACGTTGCCTTTGTTAAATGTTGCTGGTGTTCCTGGCTTCATATGAGTAGAGGAAAAGTCCGCTAGCCGCTAGGCTAATTTATAAAATGTAAAATGCCATAAGCTTGTGCTAGAAACATTAGCATGTTGTATTTGTAGGGAAAATGCTTCCAGTAAAAGACAAGTGCTTTGTCTGTGAATGCTGTGAGTTATAGTGAAGCTGATTTGTGTACTTGTGTTTGAAACTGCCTCTATTAAGCCATGTTTAATGTGTGTTTTGGGTGTGTATTGAATCAACTTCACTTTATGGCACTTCGCAAGTGCAGGTTACTGCAGAGTGACACAGACACACCACCGCCTGCGTATAAATGCTCACAACGGCGTAAGCCACATACTGAGGCAACAGCATAGACCCTGCATAGAGCTGACACACAAGTTTAAATCTTGTGTAACGCTAAGCTAACTGAGTGTTACCTCAAACGGCATACCTACAGTACAAGCGTGAGAGTGGTATAAATCTTCCCCAAAATGTCAAACTATGTCTTTATTAGCCATAGCCATACCTTGCATTCATGTGGCTTCTCTCCAGTGTGAACCAGGTAGTGTTTCTGCAGGTGGGCCAGCTGAGTGAAGTTCTTATTGCAGGTCTGACACCTGAAGGGACGCTCTCCGCTGTGGACTCGTAAATGGACCTGAGGACAGCATGTCAGAGATTAGTGTTTACATTTATTTATTCTGACTGATTACCGCCACTGTAGTTAGCTGATGGCTGACATCTTTCCCCACCCTGCTTTACTAATATGACGAAGAGGAACTCACCTTTAGGTTGGACAGCTGCCCAAAGACCTTTCCACAGATGTTGCACTCATACCGGATCTTTCCATTCTGCCTGGTGAGGGGGTAAGACAGGGTCTTGTAGCCAACAATCTGTCCACCTCGTTTGGTCTTCCTGAGATCTACTGCATCCTCAGTATTGCTGTGAGTGGCAGAGGTGGGTTTGGAGGGGAGACAGTCTGAAAAAGCAGCCATGCCCACCGGAGGTGAGCATCCTCCCGGTGCAAGAGAGGGCAGTGCTCTGCGGAGTGAGGTGACCATGGATGAGACGCCGGATGTGGCAGGTAGAGTGAGGTCTGCATGGACATTGCTGGGAGGAGAGTGTTTGAAATCTCTGAGGTCATCTGAGGGGATCTTGAGGTAGTTTTTCCTTTTGGATATGAGGTCCTTGTTGTCTCTGTGCTCAGGTGAAAGAATGAGGTCTTGTTTGGCATTGGATAGTGCAAGTGTCAAGTCTTTGTGTCCATTGGCTAGAGGGTGGAGGAAGTGCGCATAGCCGTCAAAAGGCAGCAAGTGAGATGATAAGTGAGGTTTCAGTCGATCACTGTAGAACGGGTATGAATGAGGTAGAATGCTGTTAAGGCCAAGTGAGTAGTGAGGCATTAGATAGGGCGTGTGCCTCAGAGCAGGATGAACTCGATCCAACACAGAGGGCTCTTGGTAAGGTTTGGCTATAACGGGGCTTTGACTGTGCTGGAAGGTGAAGTGCAAACTGGAGGGGACGGGGACACTTAGAGCTGGTCTTTTTGCAGCTGGAGGGCTACAGGATGGCAGAGGTGGTAGAGCTGCATATCTATGGCCGTGGATAGATTCTGAGTGGGGCTGGATTGGGTAGACAACACGGGGACACAGGGGAAAAACTGTTGGGAGGTTGGTCTGAGACAAGGGACTGTCCAGGCGTCTGGCGCAGGCAGTCAGGGATTTGGAGGGTTCATCACGGAGGATTTCAGAGACGCTGTGTCCTCGCTTCGCTGTTGTCTTCTCCTGAGCTTGACTCTGCTCTGTGGGACAAATACATGACATCAGCAACAGGTGAAGTCATTTTTAGATAACAGTAACAGCATCAGTTTTTAGTTGAGTGACACATACACCCATGACATTAATGTGATCAGGCACGAGTTGTTGAAATCACTGTTTATTTTTACTTTCAAAGCCACATGCTCCAGTCCAAAGCTTAATGGTGTGTGTTTTTCAGGGCTGCAGCAACTGAATATTTTATTTTTGATTGAACTGTTGATTATTTTTTCAATTAATATATTAGTTATTTGGTATAATTTGTCAGAAAATGGTGACAAAATGTTGATCAGTGTTTCCAAAGCCCAAGATGACGTCCTCAAATGCTTTGTTTTGTCCATAACCAAAAAATACTCAGTTTACTGTCATAAAGAAGTGAAGACACCAGAGAATATTTACATTTTAGAAGCTGTAATAAGAAATTTTGACTTTTTTGTCTTAAAAAAAATTACTCAAACCCATGGCTGGATTATGAGACTATGAGCCTCATAGCACAGCTATGCAAAAGGACCACCAGCTCTGCTAGACACACAGACTTTCTTGGGTGTTTTTTTCTTGTTTTTTGTTGTTTTGTACCTCTTTGTAGATATTTTGTGTATCTTTGAGGTAATTTTATGTATCTTTGTGGTTGTTTGTCCCCTTTTTGTGGTTATTTTGTGTTGGTTTGCAGTTCCTTTGTGTTCTTTTTGAGTCTCTTTCTGGTCGGTGCATGTTGATTTAAGTGACAACTTGCAGGTGAGGGACACGGTGGCTCCCTGAAACTTTTGGCCACTGGGCCTGTGTCTGGTAGGCCCGTTCACTAACCCATCCATGCTCAAACGGATTAACCGATTATCATATCGGTTGACAATTAGTTTCATAGTTGAGGCAAAGCTATTAATTGTTGCAGCTCTAGTGTTTTTGTAAGGTGTATGCCTGTCTGTGCACCGTCTCCCAGACTTGCTCTGGCTCTGTGAAAGTAGACACCGCGTGAGAAACAATAGGCGTCTGATCAGGACACAGATAGCATGGAGTAAGTGGGTACAGTATGTTATTTGCATTAGAGTGCTGGCCAGTATTTTCCACCACAAGCACGACAGGATACACAGGATAAGGAACTATTTTTTTTATCTGAAAGTGACCGATGAATCACAGATTTCCCCCGGACACAAATAATCCTAAAAGATGCTTGATGGAGCGGAAAGTATACCAGTCACAACACAACTGACCTCTGAACAATATTTATTTTCCACTTAACTCTACACACAGGTCAACCTTAAGAAATCTGAATCTAAATCTGTGTTTTATCTGAGCAAATCCTCCCACTTTCTACCCAGGAAGTCATGCGAAGAATCTCTGCTTTGCTGACTTGCTCCAGAACAGACAAAGGACACGAGCTGACAAACAGAGGAAGACAAAATATAGAAGTATGCGTGCACATTTCACCTACTCCTGGACACAGTCATCATCAACCCACACGAACACAGAGCAACCCTTATCTACTGTGTGCTCCCCCGTGTTACCCTTCCCCCTCTCCTGAGAGGCCGGCTCTCAGCAAACAAACAGCCGAAAATCAGTGAGATATCAATCTGTCAGCGGGTCGCCTTGTCAGGAAGTTCAAGCAGTCACTGGAGCGGTTCCTACCTCTCTTCCTCCTTAAGAGCCAAATAAATAAGAGGAGTCGTGCCAGAATGCTGTCAGCACCTCAGGCAGCCTCTTGTGTGTGAGCGTGCGTGTAAATGAGTATTTTGGTGTGTGCGTGCGGTCTCTCCGCTAGCATGTGCGCTCTTTGTGTTTGTGAATGAAAGCCGAATGCTTTGTGTGTCACAGAGCTGCCAGCTGTGTTTCTACGTGGAGTTAAAAAAGGGAAACTGAAACATTGCCTAAAGTCTTGAAATTGGTCTCATCTTACACAGGTACTGTGGCTATACCTGGAGACAGACCCTCTCTGCTTTCAGGACTCTACTCTCCTCCTTTGTGTCCCGCTCTAACAAAAGGACCATGGGTGTGACTGAGTAACTTCTTAAACATGCACACAAAGAGCGTGTCAGTCGGCCTGGCGCTTTGATTGGGAGCCTTACTTCACAATAACAGATGTGTCTCAAAGCGTGGGCACAGGAATGGTTCCTGGTAACTCAAAAGGACATACCTCCAACACTAACGCAATCTAGAATGATAAATAGCACTACAGGTAACAGGGAAAACATGTATGTTTGATTTTGGGTCAACTGTCCCTTTAAGGAGAAGATAAACTTTATTTATTAATCCCAGAGGGGATACACACACATGCACAAACAGCACGTATACATGCATTAAATGGAGAGATGTCAGAGCAAGGGTGCTGCCTTGGACAGGTGCCCTGAGCAGTTGGGGGTTTGATGCCTTGCTTCATTTAGGAGTTGAACTGGCACCTCTCATTCTGCCAGTCCATACAAGGACTTGAACCAACTACCTTCCGGTTCCCAAGTCCCTATGGACTGAGCTACTGCTGCCCCCAAGGTGTCCAGAAACACTGCACCATCCTAAATGAATCCTACTTCTACTCCCACACTTACCATTACTGTCAATTGCCAGTTGGCCCAGTGGAGGGTAGTTACAGCGCTGGGCTAATTCGGGGCAGTACCACACCAGGAGCTCCTGCCCTGGCTGAAGAGGTTTGATGGTGTAGAAGTAGATATCCAAACCACTCTGGCACGCCACCAGGTTCTGCTCCTCCACATTGCAGGCTGGGTTGACGTAACGCATCCAGTTGCTCCGCTCCTCGTTCAAACCATCCAGGATGTGGTGCAAACACCCCTCCGAGAAGACCTACAGTTTGAGAGATGACAAGACGGGCGATAATTCAGTTAATGATGACACACTCTGAATCTGAAACCATGATGTCACAGGTTTCCTGATGCCTTTATGGTAAGTACTGTATGTTCTTTCAGCTGAGATAGGTGCTGTCCGTGTTTGTGGCACACAAGTCACTCAAGTTTACTAAAGCAGCGCTGCATAAGAATTTCACGGTATGACTGGATTGTAGTATCTGGTGTACTACAACGCCCACTATGACTCTCACCTACCACCTTTGTGGTGAGGAACTGCTGACCTTTTAAAAAGCCGTTGAAATTCAGCTCATCTAAAGCAGCAGTGTGTTGGATTTTTTGGCCTCTAACAGTGAGGTTTGCAGATTGCAACCAACTTAAACTTCTCCTGTTTGCCAACTAACTCCTGGTTAGGCTTCCCTCAGTGTTCATTGTTCAGGAGGTTTTTACCATGAGCCAAATTATCCGCCAGGTTTCTTCCTTTGGTTTAGCATTTGCTAACGTTTGCTCACCTTTTTTCTCTGATAACTTAACATCCAGATGTTCAGAAGGTTTTTTACTAAGAGCCGAATTACCTGCAGAGATCTCAGCCTCTCCAAAACAAGCAAACCCAGTGATTTTAACTGGTAAAAACACTGAATAAAGCAGTTTCACATAAAAAAACGTCTTTTTCTGATGCTTTTTGGCTCCTAGCGGAGGGGCTGCTAACAACAGTAGCTGACGCAAAATCCCTATCTAGAGCCTGTATTTGGTTTGTCCATTCTGGGCTGCACTGGAAACATGGCAGTGCAACATGGTGGACTCTGTGGAGGAGGACCAACTCCCTGTGTAGATATAAGTGGTTCATTCTAATGTAACCAAAACACAACAATTCTTATTGGATCTTTAAAGAGTTAGCCGTCCCTCTCTTTAGATCTATTCTTCATGCTATGTGCTCTTTGTAGCCATACTGTCAGTTGAGTCATGGCAGTAATGTTAACACATTGTCTGTGTTATGGCTGCTGCAAGTTTTGGTCAGGGGTTGCATGATTTCAAGGTTGCTGACTCTAAAATGTAGAATTACACAGGCACTTGTGTGTAATGGAAGCTGTCCCGATGCTGCTGATTTGTAACATAACAGCTCTCAGGCTCAAAACCACTTCCTTGCTTAGTCAGTGTGAGAGTTTATGAGTCTGGAGGAGCACGGACATGTGTATGGTGTATTTACTGGCAGCGACACCGCTGCCGAGAGAAGCGGAGAGAGAGGAGAACCGCTGCGTCACAGAAACCAAACAGCTGTGTGTGTGACCTCAGGCAGCCATGCACTGAACTGGCAGAAACACATTCACAGTGTATGCACATTTAAAACCATCTGATGTAGCAGCATTTAAAGGTACCCCAGCACCAGCAAACCGAGTCATACTTTCACAGGATGTCAGGCGCTGACCACAACTGCTAGCTCGTGCCACACCACAGCCTCAGCAGCGTCTCCAGATGGAGATACAGGATGTGAACAGTTGTGTAAAAACACATCAAGACGGATTTCACATGCACACATTTAAATCCAAAAGCTCAAATGCAGCTCACTTACCCTCCAGAAGTACTTCCTGTCAGCGTCTTTCGGCAGCGTTTCGTCAGTGTAGCTTTCCCCCACCAGAGGGCCGAAACGTGTCCCCTTAGGAATCAGCTCCTTACTGGTCACCCCAAGCGCCTGTTCAACAAGGAGGACATGAAATCATCAAACAACAGAGTGGCTCACAAATTGGAGGTCTGAGCAAGCAGCCGGATGCACTCAGAGCTGAGAAACGTAATTAGAGGGATGAGATTCTTGGGAATACAGTCCTTATCTCTGACTCTCCACCCCGTGCTGGTTTCTTCCTGATTAAGAAAAAGGATCAGGTCAATTCACTGGAAAATCTCCCGAAAAAGGAAATAAGCAATTAGTTGTTATTGTTATATATTGGCCGTCGTGACAAATCTTCCCGAGAGAAAATGAGAATTTTGCCAGGCTGTGACAGAACGTGTCCGTTCCTTCACATGCTGAATATTTCATAAGCCAATTGCTCCATGTTATCTTTAGTTTCTCCACCATATTAAAATTTCACCACCACTCTTGTTCTGCTACCTCCAGGTGTGAAACTCACCCCTCCGTCTCAAGCCTCCAGGGTGTGGAAGGGAGGATAAGGTGTCACGGGCACACCCCTAACCAGTCAACTGCACTTTGAGCTCCGTGTTCAAATCCCCTAAAGCAATGGTAATGTAGTCTCTCTTTCATCTTGGAGCAATACTGGCGTGGTGCATGTAGCCGGATCAACCGCTACATGCTCCACCATAGAGTTTTATCCAGCTAGTTTTATCCCCTTTGTCAGACAGCTCCATTTGAGTTGCCCTTGTGTCACAGATTACTGTAACGTAACCTGCTCTTTGGTGTCAACCAGACTCCAGACAGACCTTATTAGAAGGTCAAAGCGGTGGTACAGGTATTTTGCTGCAGACGGCGAGGCTACTTCCTCTGATCTCACCTGACAACAATCTTTCATCTACAGAGGCTCAACCCTAATCTTGCATAAGGAAACCTAATGTTTCCTTTTCATCGATGGCCCACTGGGTTGATCTTTTATTTGCAATTTCCTAGTCCATCCAGTTGAACATAAACCATCCTCCACTTTAAATCACTGGAACTGCAATACACTTAATCCAGATGATGTTTGTGGTTGTTATACCTAAGGTGCTGGTGCTCTCCTTTACAGTGTAATTGTGTGCTGGGACAAAGGGTTGGGAATCTGAGGTAGCTGCTAATCACAGAGACCTCAGGCTGTGCACCGAGGGGCTCGCCTCTCTCCGTCTTTGCCTCAACACATACACAGCAGAGAGGAAAGGCTGAAATTAGACAACAACATGTCAAGTACTTCCCGCCCCGAGGATGGATGAGTGGATGGAAGGATGTTGGAGTGACGCAAGGACTCGTCAGTTAAACAAAACATAAACAACGGCAGTACATGCTTACATACCTCTAAGATATATTGATTTGATTATTTTTCCTGCTTTTTTTAAAAAATGGATGCTAACAACTCTTAAAACTCTTGGACAAGTTGAATGTGTACCTCTGTAGAGTCGTGGCAGCGCTTCAGGGCTAGGTTTCTGGGTAAGGATCTCTCAGCTCGTGTCTTGCCGTTGTTTTCTGACTCTTCCTCCAGAAGTTGGTCCTTCACGATGTAAGTGCACCTATCCTCAAAGTTCGCCTCGCTCCATGTTGTCATGTCTGCGTCGTGTGTCTCTGGCATCGCTGCTGCGACGACCCCTGTGCTTTGCGGTGAGCTTTCTGATGTTAACATGGCTGTGGAGCACGGAGAGGAGGAGGCCTATAGAAAAGATAGAAACATGAAGTGAAAAAAACATCACCGACGATTCTGGCAATGGGAGTGACATCTAATTGTTGACCATTTTCCTTTGACCTTTTCCTTTTCATGTCACAACATAAGAGGAAAACACAGACAATACAAACAACAGCTGAAGTACCAAAGGAAGTCAAGTTTTGAATGGAGCTAAAATTAGATTCCAGAGTGCGAGGTGTGACACAGAGGAGGCAGGGGCAAGTCGGGGATGTTAAGGAGGAGGAGAAGTGGCGGAGAGAATCTAACTTTCCCATCAACAGCTACTACCGGACAAACAAACTTCAAAGTGGAACCTTCGTGCTCGCTGCCCCATTGCCCCCACTGTCCCATACATCCTGTGACTCTCCACATCACAACCTCTGGGCTATAAGGGAGGTTCCTGTGCACGTCAGCCCCCGGAGCAGGACCACTTTCACAAGGAAATCAGCGCTCCCAGTGAATCGACCAGACTTCCTCTGAACTGACTGAGACTTGGCTTGCAGCCAGGTCTAAAGTCTCTGTCTCTTTCTGTCTGTCTGCTCCTCACCTCTTTCAGGAAGATTGTTGTCAGGCACCTCAACAAAAACTTCCCCGACTGATGGGATGAAACAGCGAAATAGTGAAAGAGAGGAAGATAGAGGACTTGTGATTAAAAGACAATGCTCAGATGTGACTTCTCAGAACTTCCTTTTCTAGGCTCATCAGTTTGCTTCTGAGATAGTGATAGATAAGGTCTGTGGTGGGTGATATTTGGTAAGCTCTCACGTGACCTTCATAAGCAAGACTTAAACTAAAGTGAAAACTGAGATGAGGCTTTTTTTTTAATTCTATAATCCTGCAAAATTAAGTATCAACAAATATTTAGTCAGCCTGCCTCAACAGAAAGACTGTTGTTCCCCTTTTGAAAGTTGTGTTAACAGAAATTCTGTATCTGACATTTATATCCAAAAATGGAACATGCTGCAATACCAAATTATGTCATCTTATTCTCAGGCAGAGATAAAAAAAAAGGAATTCAGATGAAAGCGCAGCGAGATGAGATTTATGGACAACGTATCACCCTATTTTTTCTCTGAAGTTTGGTCACCACAGCTGACGCGGAATGACTGTCACAAGTGTGACAGTCACTCCGAAACCGTCGAACCCAGTGACACAGCAGAAAATATATTGTGAAAATCATGGCATGAGTCAAAGGCACACAGCTGTGTGGTTCGCAGGGCAACATGTAACAGGTTGTCTCTAGAAAGCACTTTTCACCTTACTCTGACATTTATGTTGCGCGGGACAGTGTCGTAATGCAAAAACTAAATCCATGAATCAGTAAAAAAAAAACATAACTCCAGCTTAGACACATAAATAATTTAGAATAATGACATCTGTTAGACATTAGAATTATTAAAATGATTTAAAAAGGATGCACACTTACTGTGAAGCCTTGAGAAGAGCCACACATAAGGCAGGCTGTCAGTGCCCTCCTTGAAAGCTTGAGTGTCTCTGAGCAACCAGTGGCTGTCCTCTCTCTCTTATCTTCTCTTTCTCTCGTATAGTTTCTCACCCGACCTCAGTATCCTGTCTACCTGTGTGTGGATGGTCGCACAACTGCGAGTGTGTGACTCTTTCTCTCGCTTCTTACACGGGAGGAGGGAAGGTGTGTGTTTGAGAGAGAGAGAGAGCAATACACTCCCTTTTCCTCTCGTGCTCCCTCCCCCTCCTCCCCTTTGCCCCATGACTCCTCCTTGGAGAGTGTTTGTGTGTGTGTCACTCTCTTGCCCCGGGGTGTGAGGCTTTCTCTGTGTTGAGTGGGGGTCACTGGCTGTCACACAGCTATGTCCGGATCAGACAAATACATCTTCATTTTCTGACAGACACTCACCCACTCCATCTTTAGATGAGGGGAAGGCATACCTACGTTGTGTTTGGAAGTCAAGGACACAACACAGAGGAGATGAGGTCATTTTGATGTTTGTGTGGTGTGAAGCAAGTTTTGGAAAGTTTTTTTTAAAGATGTCAATTCATATCAATTCACTTTAAGCTTAGAATTTGTCAAAGGAGAGCTTGTTTGCATACAGGAGTAAATGCAGCACACCGTACTGTCACATTCCTGAAATAACAACTCTCAATCTTGACATTTTCTCTTCCATCGTAGTGCTTGAAAAAAGTCAAATTTGAGGCAAAAAATGTCTCCCCCTCCATCATTTCTTGCGTGTTCTGCAACTCAATTAGATGGTCAATTTAAAACGACTAAAATATGGTTTGTAAAGTGACACTGGTTGAATATGAAGAAATTTAATATCCAACTCTTCATCACAGCAACAGCTGCAGACTGAAATATTTCCACTCTATGTATCAGTGTTGCCTCTTTAACTCACTGACACAGATCATTGCAAATGTTGAGCTCCAGAGAGAAGTGAAACAGAATTACGTAAAACTAACCAAAAAGTTTTATTTTGACAGTGTAATACTTGATAACTGTGCGTTTTTAGAAAATGTAATCTTCAACAAAAAGGATGTAATCAGGTCTTCTTTAAATCGACAAATAGGGTCTAAATGACAATGACTTTGGGTTAAAGTTGCGTAGCAAATATCAAATACTCTTGTCGTCAATTAATTGTTTAGACGATAAAACATCACAATATCCTCGAGCAGTGGTTTTCAACTAGCGGTCCTTTAGGGAGTTTCAGGGGGTCCCCAGAAAAAATGGGAAATAGTTTATTTTCACTATTTAATTTACCGTAAATGTGAGTCCAGTGTGAGCAGAGTCATACGTGTGACTGTTCTGACCAAAGCTTTCACTTCCTGCACAGTTACCCCCCCCAGCTGAAGTTGACAGCTATGGAATTCTGGTCTTAATCATATCTAACAACAAAAATATTTTCAGATTGAGGTCACTGAAGCAAATCATATCAAGGTCTGTGACCTAATGTGTATCAATTTAAGGGTCCTTGGCACGAAAATGGCTGAGAACTACTGGTCTAGAGTCAAAGTGATGTCATCAAATCGTCCCGATATGTAAAATAAGAAAATGTGAAGTGAGGTAAGACCAAGAAAAGCATCAAATTTTTGCATAGCACAACCTGAAACTACTGAATGGTCGGCCTTTCTTTGCTTGAATTTGACATAAATGATTAACCAATTATCAGAATAGTTGCTGGTTGAATTTCTTTCCATTGACTTGTTGAAATTGAAAATAATAAGAATGTACTTTTGCTTAAACACCAAGCAGCAACCTCTCTGGGGCTGAAAAAACTGCAGTTCCTCAAATGGCCACTTGAGGCTGGCTCCAGAAGTGTGTCAATACCCATAGACCGCCATGTTAAAATGCACAACTTTACAGCAGAAATAAACACAAAAAACAGTTTTGTATTTCCCCCTTCATGACAACTGTATGGGGTGTGAATTTTTTTTATAACTCACCCCTTGATATTTTATTTAGGCTTAATGTTATAACGGGCAGTCTACAGATAGTGTCCTCACAGTGTCAGCCACTCGCCCAAATATGGTCATTGTTGGCTCCAAAAAACCAAGATGTAGACTGCAAAAATGCCAAACTCGAGGCTTCAAAGTCGAGTTAACAAACTAATGGGTGACATCACGTAGCTACGTCCATTATTGTATACAGTCTATGTTAAACATTCAAGGTAAAGACTGGGGCACTGTGAGAGTAGACACTTTATATTGCTGCCTAGAAAACATGTAGACCAGTGATACTCAACTTCAGAAGGTGGCTCACCCGCTGTCAGACAGCCCACACCAGTGGCCCTCGGTAGGGTGCTGGTTGGCCCCCAACCATTTTCTAAATCATAATCAACATAAGCTGATTCACACTGGGACTTTTTTTGTGTACTTTTAATATAAATACAGTGCATTAAAGAAAGCTTCAAAATAGAGCTTGTTGATCAAAAGAGAAGCCAGGGGAGGACCCCCATGGACCCCCAAAACAGGTCTGGACCAAGCTCAGAATGTCCTCAAGTCCTAGAAACACTCCAGTGTACACCTGACCTGTGCGGGGCTGCTGCATCTGGCCCCTTGCCTCCTGTCCTTGTGCAAAAGTGGCCCCTAGGCAAAGCTAATGGAGTGTCTCTGATGTAGACTATTGGGCACAGATAAGAGAACTCACATCTCCTGGTATTTTCTTCTGATTCTCTGCTCCTTTTTTGTCTTCCTTACAGAGGATTTTGACTCTTATCCAAATAAAATAATTTAGCAACATTCTTACATACACACCGATCAGCCAAAACATTAAAACCACTGACAGGCGAAGTGAATAACTTTAATTATTTTGTTCCAATGCATTGTTCTGCTGGGAAACCTTTGGTCCTGGTATTCATGTGGATACCACCTGACATGTTCCACCCACTCAAACACTGTTGCAGACCAAGTATCCCCCCTCATGGCAACAGTACTCCACAACGTTAATGTTGGCTGATCAGTGTATATTCATTCATTCATTCCTTTTCCGTAACCAGCTGACACTGGGTGAGAGGCGGGGTACACCCTGGACAGGTCACCAGACTATCACAAGGCTGACACATAGAGACAGACAACCATTCACACTCACATTCACACCTACGGACAATTTAGAGTCACCAGTTAACCTGCATGTCTTTGGACTGTGGGAGGAAGCTGGAGCACCCAGAGAAAACCCACGCTGTCACGGGGAGAACGTGCAAACTCAATCTTCAGAAACCATTCTTCACCAAAATGCTCAGTTACCGAGAAGTGCATGAAACTATGGTGTCACTTAAAGTGCAAACTAAATGAATGGAATACTGTTACGGGTGTGTTTTCTGGTGCGTGCAGGAACGTTTTTTTTACCCTGTGTTTTCCCTTTCGGGAGACTTGTGTCCAGCTGTCCTTCTGTACTGCTCAGTGGGGGTGAGAGCCAGAATGTGTTGATACTTGTGTCACGCTGTAAGTTTATCTGTAGCCCGCCTTTCACCCCGCTCTGCTCCCACCCCTTGTTCTTTTCTCCAAAAGCAACATTTAACTTGGCAGCCCGCCAGCCAGCTTAAGAATTGTCTGAATTTCCAGTCTTGTCATCCATGCGCTTGACACGCGACATACTGCGAAAGACAGCACGCGCATGTGTCTGTGAGCATACCTCCATTCATAGCCGTGAATTTGCCTCGCACACTGTTCTCATTCACTTTCTCCACTTCAGGGAAGTTCATATTGCATTGCCATGTGTCATGTGGACTGTTTGCTCATAGACACTCCTTCGTTTCTTTGCTGTTCTGTCCTTCCTTTCAAGCTTCCTGTCCCACTCATCACACCTGACCAAGCTGCTAATTACGGCTGCTGACGTGAGCCACCATGTAATTTAAAATTCTCTCTCACTGTTTCGCTCTTTCTCTTTGCCTTCAGTCATCTCATTCATCACCTTCTATTCAGCTCTCCTCCACCTCCTCCTTTTCCTCTGTAATGCCTCTCCATCTGAACCCTCTCCTTACTACATCTATTACTCATACGCTCTGCATTAGTAACTCACATAATGACAACGTGAACTTTTCTTATGAGTGGTGGAGAGGCCTCTGAGCCGAGATTGCACTCAGAACCTTGGTTTTGTGTGGGCGGATGCCTTTGAGCGTGGGCATACAGTGTCAGTTGGTAGCTGGGTAGGACTACCAGATATTTCACAACATTCTTAGAATGACAGGATGATGAGAGTACGGAGATATGAAAATGACTGACCAAGAAGAAGTGACACAATTTAAGTTACTATGTAGCACAGAAAGGATAAGCTCATTGACTGACAGTGGCAGACAGTGACTCGTGTTTTTAGGTTGTGTTTTAAAAACTGACAGAAAAGAAAGGTGCTGATCAACACAGGTCATGAACATGATGCGCCCACTGAAACAAGGCACCTAGACTTTTGCTGAAAAAGGGCCACATGTGGAAATTACCGTATCACAATAACTGTTACAGATGTTAGCTGTGTGATTGTGTTCAGCTTAGGCTCTGACTGAACTCAGAACTCACCAGAAACCCTGCTCTGTCTCCTTTTCCCTCTTATCGCTGCATGTTTATGACGCAGATTCATAATAATATATGGAGGAATACGTGGGGAAATTTCCGCCAAAATTGAAACATTTTTAACCTGCACAAACACGTCTTTGTCACTCCCCGTCATCCCAGGCAAATTTGCGTCTAATTGCGTCTTTACATTGAATTTGTTTTTAATCTTTCCGCTGCCAAAATTTGCTTCACATTCTGTCTGAACACTTAGTAATAATAGCTGATGAAGATAAGAGTTGTGTCGTCAGACTTAGTAGTGTCAGCTACACAATGTCTATCTAAGTTTGACATTAGGCACCAGAGGCTACTGGTGACGAGGCTGTGGCAGCTAAAAGCCTATTGAATTGAGCAAGAGTGCATTTTATTGCTTATCAATTCATGTTTTTATTTGTAATAGAATAAATGAGCTATTCTTTTTTTACAGTTACAGTTACACAGTCTCAAGAGAACCATATTTTCGGCTTACTTCTTGTGGTATACAGCCATAGAAACAGTTTGACTTGTCGAGTTATTGCCTTTATCCCCTGTACTATGAAGTCAAATGGGCTTTCTTATGTGGTGCTTACAACATTTAAAAACTACATTTTTTATTATTAGTATTATTTTAATAAAGATAATGTCCCTTGCAACTAAGAATTACCCACAAATCTCATCTTTAACAGGGGTCATTGGAACCAATCTCGTAACCCATTGGCTGCCATCTGATGACAATAAAGCCTCTGGTGGGCCGATCTGATGTAGTCAGCGGATACCCAAACCAAGACTTCCTCTTCCATGTGCCTGTCATTTTGACTATTCTCTGTAAGCAGATTTCATTTCATAAATGTATTTTTATTTATAAGGACAACACACATCAATCAGCATTTCTGTAAATGTGCCAGTGTTAGCTAGCTGGCTAATTTTCAACTGCAGTCCTTTGGCAAGATGTTTAGAAACCAATAAAAGGATACAATTCACAGAACAAAGACAGCGTTAACTACAGCAAACAGAAATATCAGTGAATGCAGATGAATTTAAAAAAGCAAATTAAAGCTAAATCGGCCTCAGACGTTAGCAGAAGAGTTCTGTGGCCGCATTTCGGCCAATGCATTCCGCTTCTCCACATGGGCTGTGTACCTGCCATTCAAACGTGATTGGTTAATACTCAGTGGACTAAAAATGTAGTACTAGAAATGGAAACCAAAACACTTACAGTACCAAAATCTTGTCATGTTGCCTACAGATCCTGAAAACATATGTAGAATCTAGTTATTGAGTGGAACTACTTTCTATCCTAGAAACAGTCCCTCAGAAAACTACAAACCACAGTGTGTTCTAGTCACATCATTTGTCCTAGAAAATGTTTCTTCATTTTTTTTGGGTGCTGTAAACACCATAAATATAATCTCTATAAACAGATATCTGCATATGTGTGCAGAATCTGTAGGCAACAGTACAACATTTTGGTACTGGAAGCTTTCTGGTTTCAGATTTAAGTCCAAGTCGATCAATAAGGTTTGAGTGGCAGGTAAACAGTCTGTGTGGAGTGCAAAAGAGGTGGAACACGTTGGCCGAAATGCAATCTCGGAACCCATGCATTGGCTATCGTCTGACAACAATTTAACTATCTTTTATAGCTTTTTTGTTTTTACATTTTTTCGCATTCATATACAGATATCTAACCAGCTGAAGAGGAAGTTTTGGCCGCATATTCGCTGGTTACACTGGAACCCCCAATGTATTGGCTGTTGCTCCCAAAGGCTTCTCATTGTCAGACAATAGCCAGTGGTTTTTAAACAAAATTCCACACACCTCCGTTATTCTGGGGTAAGGGCCGAAATCTTAAAGAGGGGTATCTTAAGAACTGGGCAAATAAAACCGAAGCAACCTGTATGGCTATACATCCCTAGAGGAAAGTGACCTTTTTTTGTATGTTGGGTGAGCAATTGCTCAAACAACAACAACAAGAAAACAAAAATTTGCATTTTCCACTTGGCAGAAGTAAGTCAACAGTAAACTTCAGTAAACTAGAATACAGAGAGCTGCTTGTGCGCAGGCTATGGGTGCCTTTGGGGCCTCTGTAAATGGCGTCAGTATCTGAAGCCCTGTAATTTCCATGCTTGAGTCTGTACCTGCCTAAGGTCATTTCTCGCAGTGGGACTATAGGCGACCGCTCCCTCCCTGTCACCTCCCCCGAGGATGAGGACAATGATCTTTGGCAGAGATGGCTGAGGCTGAGCCCATTTTATAACCCATTACAGCTGAAATGTTTGACGCAGCCTCCACCTCTGCCTTTCTTAAAGTTTTATGGCTGACTCAAGGAGAAATATTTCGCATTCTATCACAGCTATCTTGTTGTCAGAGCCCCATACTCTCACCCATGTCACCCTCACTTTTCCCCTGCCATGCTGTGCTGTTATAAGCCTGTCTGCCCTGCCGTCAGCCTCCCCGTCCATTTCCTGTTACTTTAAGTGATTTCTTTTACCCTGCACTCTATTCAGCTTGTGGTGGAGAAATCACTCATACGCACATGCTTTTTTTCCCCAAGTGTTTGACAGTTTGATTGAGGTCAGATGTGCTTTTATTAACTTGACAGGAGCAATATGAACTTAATGAATGTGACGTGAACAGAAAAACAGTGACGGAACTTGTCACTCTCCATCTTTTTATCGCTCCTGTTTTCCACTTTAGGTGTGAATGTGAATAAATGTCAGCACGGCATCGCAGCCACCACCCACCTAGTCTACCAACCATCTCCCGTCAACTGCTGGATGATCCCCTGTTGACAGGCCAAGGGTTATTATCATGGTTTCAGGGCTAAGAGGAATGCTACCGCGTTTCAGAACAGATGTCTTTTTAAATCCTGACAAAACCACCCACAGAGATGAGGAGAAAACGCTATCACTGTACTCAGCTGACCCACAGTGGAGACGTCTGGAACCTGTGAATGACAGGTAATGTCCAACACTGATGACAAAACAAGGATGCATGCATGCACACGGACTTACAAAGACAGCAGCTGCACAGACAGTTTTTCCAGAGGGCCAAGAAAGGATTGGACTTCCAAGAGAAAATTTGCATTGAAATGCCCATTTGTGTGGTGTTAATCTAACATCACCCATTAGATTAGTCGCCTCAGATAATTTTTTTTTTTTTTTTTACAGTTTGGCTTTAATTTGAGACTTGCACCACTTTAGATTTACATAAATCAAAATCAGGCACAAACCTCTAGCATTGACACTAGGATTTCTAACTTTGATACAATACCTTGAAAAATATTGATATTCAATACCATATCTGACTCATTCCTTTTCCATAACTGCTTATCCTGTTGGGGGTTGCAGGGGGCTGGAGCCTATCCCAGCTGCCATTGGGTGAGAGGCAGGGTACACCCTGGACAGGTCACCAGACTATCACAGGGCTGACACATAGAGACAGACAACCATTCACACTCACAATTTAGAGTCACCAGTTAACCTGCATGTCTTTGGACTGTGGGAGGAAGCTGGAGTACCCATAGAAAACCCACATGCAAACTCTGCACAGAAAGGCTCCCCTACCCTCTTGCTGTGAGGTGACAATGCTAACCACTGCACCACTGTGCCACAATACGGCATTCTTCTTGTGGTAGTGCATATGTTGAAAAGCTTCTGATTTTCACATTTAAATGGTGATAAAGTACATGAAAAAAAGCAAAACTGTGCCTTTATGCAGCAGGAGCAGATGAGATGAGTGACAAGACAATAGCACTGTGAGTTGGTAAGAAGAGGTGGGGCTATGGGGGCACTGCGGTGGTGTGTGTGTGCCAACTTGCTGTTGGAGGAAAGAGAAAGCAAGAAAGTATTACTGATAGTATCGAAACTGCAGATAACGAGAAATTAAATCATTTCAGATAGTCAGTATCAGGGTGGCATGGTGGTGCAGTGGTTAGCATTGTCGCCTCACAGCAAGAGAGTGCAGGAGCCCCCCCTGTGTGGAGTTTGCTTGTTCTCCCCATATCAGCGTGGGTTTTCTCCGGGTACTCCAGCTTCCTCCCACAGTCCAAAGACATGCAGGTTAATTGGTGACTCTAAATTGTCTGTAGGTGTGAATGTGAGTGTGAATGGTTGTCTGTCTCTATGTGTCAGCCCTGTGATAGTCTGGTGACCTGTCCAGGGTGTACCCTGCCTCTCGCCCAATGTCAGTTGGGATAGGCTCCAGCACGCCCGCGACCCCCAACAGGACAACCGTAAATGAATGAATGAGTATTCAGAATCAATATGTTAATATTTTTGTGTTATGTTATATATTTAAATCTATATTTTCGACAACACTGTTAGTGTAGTGTAGAGTGTACTTTTAGCTTCAGGTGACTGAGATGAGTTGTGTGCACAGAATCTGAAAGCAGCAGGAAGAAGCGCGCTTTGCATACAGCTCATGGTGCCGCCTGGGTGTCAGGTTGACGAGCCTGCAGTGTAATTGAAACACGTTCCAGTCTGGAACATTTGTCATTTGTCATTTCTGTCTCTTCACAAACCTCACTCTGGATCAGCTGGACGAGCAGCTGCTTATAAACTCTGCTCTAGTAATCAGTTACCATAAATGGGAACAAAAATAAATTATAGCTTTGGTAATTATTTCCATGTCATAATAACCACATGCATGGTTAGTTGAGGGTTTGTTTTGCAGTCGTTCATTGTCATTATTGTTACGTAAGAAGTTCCGCTTGATATGAATGTGACAACCTTGCAAATCCACCTGTCAGAGAGTCTGTTTGTGTGATTTACATTACCTTGCGATGAAGTTTTCCTGGTTCTGATTCTGAAAGCGTAAAAGTTTATTTGTGGCTTTCGAAACAGCTACTTTCACAAAAAATGACTTTTCCAGCTCTTCCTCAGTGGTAGGGTTTTTCTCAGTTGTCATGGAGATACAAATTTTGCATAACATGACTTAAATATAGAACTTAAGTTACAACAAAGCTTGTCATTGCCCTCTTTCATTATTTTCCCAGCCATCCACTGACCCCTGGATGATGATTTCTTTGGTCTGGTGTTCACAGGCAGCTGATGTCGTTCCCTGTCCACGGTCCTTGATTTTTCAAATAAGGTGTTACAACCATCAGGCTTCTGGTTGCCTTTTCATCCATCATAGTAATCCAAGATCTGTGTTAGCGTTGTAATACTTCAAATCGGTCTGTGTCTTAAGACAGGTCTTCAGACCACTTTTTGAAGGTCTCTGTCTCGTCTCGGCCTCGAACAAATTTTTACTCAGTCTTTTCTCAGTTTCAGACAAAGAGGACTCTGGATTTTATTTGAAGACCGGTCAAGACCACAGCCACAGTGCCTACATGTGCAAAAAAAGGGTGTTGAATAAAGATGGTGAAGTTGAGCCCTCCTGCACGGAGTTTACATGTTCTCCCCGTGTCAGTGTGGGTTTTCTCCAGGGTACTCCGGCTTCCTCCCACAGTCCAAAGACATGCAGGTTAATTGGTGACTCTAAATTGGCCATGTCTGAATGTGAGTGTGAATGGTTGTCTGTCTCTGTGTGTCAGCCCTGTGATAGTCTGGCGACCTGTCCAGGGTGTACCCTGTCTCTCGCCCAGTGTCAGCTGGGATAGGCTCCAGCCACCCCGCAAGTTGATTTTAGCTCCATAGTGTATGTCTGCATTTGTTTTGCTCATTGAAAAGGAAAATAACCATACATAAAATTCACCTCTGTAATGTCTTCTGATTATTTTTATCAAGACAACTCTAATACACGCATAGAAACCATATTTGACGATAAAATAACGTGAATGAAGAGGAATCTTCATTTCTTTCCTGTAGGTGTTTTATGGTAATATGAATCTTTCAGATTGATTTGAGGCGTGCCTGTGGCTTGCATGTTCTGCAACTGATCATAAGTGTTTCCTGCAGTGTGGGGCACGTGCTGGTCTGGTCTTCGTTTTGACTCAGTCTCATCCCCTCAAAGTCTTGTCTCGGTCTCGATACACCCTGGTCTTGGTCATGACTCAGTTTTGGTTTAGGTGGTCTCGACTACAACACTGATCTCTAGATTATCCCAGAATGAACATGCGTTTGGCAGCAACTTGACTTACTGAGTTAAATCCTTTTTGTTTTCTAGTTTGTTTTCTCCCTAATTTTGAGGGATAAACAAAATGTATCTTCATAAGTTACATTTACTGTATTTGTTATGTGCACAACGTGAATATCAAAGTTTATTTCAATAAAAAATTAATGAGAATACACCAAAAACACATATTCATGCACCAGAACACACATTTGGATCAGCTGCACATGGAAGCACCATCCTGCCCTGAGAACTGAATCCACGGAGGTTGACCCTTGATTTCATCACACTGAAAAAACAAACCAACATCCTTTCTGGGTATTTGGTCTTGAGTGAAGTGTTTCCTTTTTTCCCACACTTGTTTTCAGTTCTACTAATCACCCTGTTTATCAGCCATTCTCAACGGATTACTAACGTTAGCTTGCTGCTATTCCTTCTAACCTTTAGTAACAAACACAGCAGAGGCTTTTAAAGCATTTTTAAACTGTCCACCCAAAGATGTCATATAATTATTGCTCTTAAAACACATGCAGTGTTTGGCTCTCTGCTTTTTATCAGCCCAACTCTTCTCAAATTGCAGCACCACAGTCACCTTCACGTCCTCAGTTTAAGAATACGGTTTTCCTACTGAACACCAGAATGACTGACTTCTGAAGGAGGAAGTGTCAGACCCCCAGGAGCCACACCTGACTGTATTAAAAGGCTACTTGCATTGTTTTGTCTTCCTCTTGATTACTAAGGCAGACTGTAATAATGACCAACAGTGAGACGCACCATCCGGGAAGGATGCACACACTTGCACACACTCACACTAACACACGCACTCTCTCTTACATGCTCTGCAGAGTTTAAGATGTTTAACCAAAACGTTGGTACTATTAAGTATGATGACATGGCAAGACATGGTGACATGCATTGTAGAATTCAAAGCATTTTGTCCTTTGAGAATGTGTTTAAGTGTGTGTCTGATTGTCTCTGTCTATTTGTCTCGCAGGAGCAGTTCGCCGATTGAGCTCAGTCAGCCTTGGGTAGCTCGCTGTTCTCAGATTCCTGCCATATTTCTGGACGGCCACTGAACAAACAGAGGTGAACCTGATCCATGCTGTCACACTGTGGCACGGGGTAGAGTTTCCCCTAACTCTCCCCCTCTCTCTCACACACACACACACACACACACACACAACTTCCTCCCTGATATCCCAAATAAAGACACAGAGGAAGATGTTCCCTGTATGACCTGATGCAATATGCTTGCGTACATGCGTATTCATGCATGCACATTCCTAACTGTGTGCCTGTTTGTCTTGTATGAATATCACTGATCCGTGACGCTGTAGTAATTGTTACCGACATGAATCACCTGGATCGTTGTTTCTTTGTGTTCTTTAAATAGATCCTTTCAAAGATAAGTGAAACCTGTTCAGAGAAGCGGTATCGCTGCAGCAGTCATGACAGTAAAAGATATTCACTGACAAAACTGCTATCAGCCATGTGTGACATCATGTGTATTAGACAGATAGTACACTTCAGTCTGTGTGTACTTCAGATGCTTGAAGGGATAATTTAACATTCTGAGAAAAGACCTTGCTGAGTTTTCTGGGGGGTAAAGTCAGCAGACTGTTAGCGTACCATAAAGACTGGAAACTGGTGAAACGGCAAGCTCGACTCTGTCCGATGGTACAAAACATCCACGTAGCAAAACCTCAAAAATCAAAGCCAAATAAATATGTTATATTTAGTTAAGTTTCTTTCAAGCAATTTTGGGAAATGTACTTTTTTACTTCCTTATTTCTTAAATTACATGAAAAGATCGATACTGCTCTCATTCCATTGAACTGTCGTGTTGTAGTTTTAGATTCTAATGCATGAAAATCATATGAACAGTGTTTACATAAGCTTCATAACCAGCTACAACTCACCTCCGAGCGATGGTTGTCCATTGACCAATTAATAGGTCAGTATGCTAAGAACCTCATCAAAGAGGTGACGAAAAATTGGGGGCCGCTCTATTGGTACCATTCAGAAATAACTGTTGTAATGTGTACTGAACTGAAATCAGACAGCTTAATGAAAACGAGGCTTTAGATGTGTTGGTTGGCTGTTGGACAGAGGTTAGCTTATTCCTTCACTACCAGTCTTTATGCTAAGCTAAGCTGTCTTCTGGCTACAGCTTCCTATTTAATGGACATATATGAGAGCGGTATCAATCTTTTTATCTAAGGGTGCTTTCACAGCCTGCCCTGTTTGGTTCGGTTCAATCAAACTCAAGTCGTTTGCCCCCTCAGTGCGGTTCGTTTGGGCAGGTGTGAAGACAGCAATCACACTCGTGCGCACCAAAACAACCGGACCGAGACCTTCTTGAAGAGGTGGTCTCAGTCCGGTTACTAACGAACTCTGGTGCGGTTTGTTTGTGGTGAGAACGTGTTCTGACCTCGATCCTGAACCAACTGTAGTCACATTACACATTGTTTGGGTTGGTTGGGCTTCAGCGTTTTGTTTACTTCCTGGATTTTTCCCACATGGAAATTCTGACTAATCAAGAGCAGCTTTCTCACACAATGCATTTGATCTGGCCCGCTTGTAAATGCTGCCGTGAGAACACGAACCAACTCTAGGCAATTATGCAAGTTTTTAACAAAATTAGTCCCTGATTCGGACCAAAGCAAGACAACTCTAGGTCTGAAAGCACCCTAACTCTGCGTAAAAAAAAACAAATAATACGTACGTATTTACATTTCATATTTCCCAAAATGTCGAACTATTCCTTAAGATATAACCCTAACAGTCATGGTCTGTATGTTAATGATAACCCACTTAAATGTATAATGTTATTTCCTCTCAGAACAGAGCACAATAGGAGCACAATGCAGTGTTTAAATGGTTTGAGTCGGCTGTTCTGGAATGGCGTCCATTATAAAAAGGGGAAGTTTACTACCACTCAGTGACAACATCAATGACATCACCAGGTGCCACTGTGTCTGTCTGCACGTCTCAGTCTGTGTCTGACACTTGTACACACTCACGCACAGACACACACTCTCTATTTTAGGACCAGTCAGACAGCACTGTCCTCCACCTGTCTCCAGTGTTACCTGCCCCAGTCATTATCAGGGTCCCAGATCCCCACTGTAAGTGCACATGTCAACAGTGAAATTACAGGGCATGCACACACACATATTTGTTTTGCTTTTAAAAGGGTAATATCCGTCTGCACGCAAGCGATACGTTCATTTTCCCTCCTCCTGTTCTTTTATTTTTTTTTGACAAACCCAGAAAACAAAGCAGGTGAGGTTCAAAGACACAGCGGAGAAAAGGACATGAAGAGAGGAGATGTGTAGAGATGATAGACACACATAGGTGGTGTGTGTTTGTGTAATGACAAGGGGGGAGACTCATGTTTTTCAGCCCTGTTTCTCTGGTCAGTGCGGACTTCACCTCACCTGATTACAAACCAGTGTCATTACATCTTAGCTTTGTTCTCCCACTTAGCTCACTTTGGTCTAACTAATTAAGACAAGAAAGTCTCTTCAGATGTCTGAGGGGAGAGTCTGTGTCTAGAAACGTGACTGCCAGACGTTAGTGGGAAAGAGTGGCCTGACAAGTTTGACGAGGAGGAAAAGACAGTGCCAGAACACAGATGCGTATCTCTTTGACTTAAAGATATTTTCAGACAATGACTTCCGCTTTTATTTGGACTGAAATCACCATCGGCTTACCGTCAGTATAATTATGCCACGGTGCACGCACAAGCAATCAAAGACGCTCTACACCTGAAAGTTGTGTTTTTGTAAAACTGCCCTTTTATCCTCGGCTCTTTCACCAAGCTGGCTTTGGGTAACTTGAGTGCTCTCTTTCCCTTTTCAACATGATCAGTACAAACAATGACAAACTTCCCCTCTCCTCGGGTTGATTGACTCGCTCTTATTGACGCTCTTATCATGTGTTTTTTCTGCTGAAAGAACTCATGACTGTACGTCTGAATAGATACTGACAGGACCTCATTAGATGTGGCATCTCTGTCATCCTGAAACAGAAAGAAATGAAGTCACCACTGGATAACATCGGGCTTGTTTGCACAGTTCAGATAAAAATTAGCGGTTCTTTCGTCAATGATCAACACATGATATTAGTCACTGTATTTTGCCTTTAACCCGGGCATCAGCGAAACTGGCACAGCCTGGAGCGTGAACCGACTTCACCTTGGTGAGCAAACGTGCTGTATATGCACGATGACAAACACATTTAGCATTTCCTATAATTTGTGCACCAATCACATCCGTCTTCCGTGCGTGCTGTAATTTCCCTGACTGGATCCTCAATAACATCCTGTTGTCTGAGGACATCTGAGGGGCCAGGTTGGACTGACCCTGCACCACATCACACACAGGACAGGACAGAGCAGAGACTGTTATCCCGGCCCCGGCTAATGACAGCCGAATGAGAGAAAGAGGCAGGAAGCTGTCCTCTGTGATCTCTGTATTTAAAAGCAGCCTTATTATTGCTTGTGTATTGTTTTGTCGCGTTGGGATCCCTTTGGACTACTATTATTAAGGTGAAGGACTGTGACTCGACTGTGACTGTAGATTTTAGCTGGCGGGGCAGCATGAAAGGAACATGGACATCCCTTTTTTCTGATGATGGAGTTTGTGATGAAAGACAAAAGTGATATAACCCACTGCATATTGTTATAAGAGGCTAAGCAGGCTAGTGTTCACCTTATATGCTTCTCAGTCACCCTGTTGCTATGAGCAAATCGATTGCAGAATATTCCTGTCCACACATAAAAGGTTCAGTCAACAAAAAGGTATCAAAAAGTGTAACAAATTCTCTGTGCTAGTCTGCCAATGAAGCCACGGACAAGGACAGAAGGAGAGCGTGTTATACTTATATCAACAAATGTGTCTCTTTACGATCTCTACAACATACTAGCATCTATCCTGGATTCAGAAAAGAAAAGGCAGCCCATTCTTACTCCCAGGGCCTCGTCTCACCCTTCAGCATGTGATATCAGCCTTTAGCGTCTTTATGAGACGCACTGAGCTTTCAACCATCTCCAGTGTAACCCCATCTGTGACAATATCTAAAACTGAGAGCCGCTGACGTAGTATAAAGAGCAAGACAGTCCATGTAGGATGGGTGGAAGTGAGGGGAGCAGGATGGGTCAAACAAAATCGGACTTTCATCCAGGAAAACCATACTTTGTGTCCAAAGTCCATGTTGTTTTAACTTAACGTTAAAACATAACACAAACATTACGCAATTTCCATATAGTCTTCACGCATTAATGTAACTCATGTGACATATTTACATCCTGGTACATTACAAATGTATTTATTTTAAACTAAAACATGATTGTTTTTCTTAACCTAATCAAGTATTTTTGTTTCCTGAACCTGTTTCACAGCATTATTTAGGTGTTACAACGGGTTTGCGTCAATATGAGACGCTGAGGGGAATGACAGTTTATCTGTATTTGACGACCTGGCATGAGAACAGGTTGGGGAAATTTCAAAAACAAGCAAACAAGAAGAAAAATCTGGAAAAAAGCTACAACCACAACTTTGTTGTGTTTAAATCAAGCAGGCAGCCTCTAGGGCTAAAAACTGAAGTCAACAGTGTGCCAAAAAATTCAGTTCATCAAATGGCCACCTGAGGCTGCCTTGAAAGTGCATCAATTCACATAGATCCCCGTATTAAAATCCCATCTTTACAGCAGGGGTTACCTATTTATTATGGCCTCCTTAATACAACTCTGGCTACAAACATTCTAAGATGGTGACGGCCAACATACCAAACTCAGGCTTCAACCAAACCAGTGGGTGGTGTCACAGTGGATACATCCATTATTATTATACAGTCTATGGTTTAAATACACTTTCAGCTAAATGCTAACATGCTCATTATGACAATGCTAACATGATGATGTTTAGTATGTCTAATGTTCACCATCTTATCCAAGTTAAGTATGCTAGCATGCTAGCATGCTAATAAACATTAACAGGTATTTGGTCTTAAACCTAACTACTGGACGAATTAAAATTTTACCTGATGGTGCGAGACGAAAAGAAGAAAAGTTATTAAAATTAACCCAAGGGAGACAATGATATTTGTACCAAATTTCATAGCAATTAGTTGTGGAGATATTTCAGTCTGGACCAGGGGTAGGCAACGTGTGGCTCCAGAGCCACATGTGGCTCTTTAGCCCCTCTCCAGTGGCTCCCTGTGGCTTTGACCAAATTTTTAAAAAACATTTTTAACATGTTTTTTTTTTAACAACTAAAATGCACATAATACATCTACTGCGTGGCGACTTTTCCTCAAAATTTTGACAAATCTCAATAGTAGTGGCTAATCTTAAGTCTCCCTAGCTGGTTAGCTATGAATGCCAAATTCAAAAAAGTAAAAGGCTTGGAATAAAATAAAGAATTTAGTAGTGAATGTTCGCATTCAGTGCCAGCTCTGCAAAGTTAAAGTACCAAATAATAATATTTTGTGCCCTTGTGGGATAACATTAATCAGTGCTCATTTAGGCTATTAGCATAGGCTAATTTAGACTTAATAGGCTACGTTACCTTCATTATCATGTTTTATGTTTTTTAAAAATGATTTTTGGTCAAAAATGGCTATTCTGATTGTAAAGATTACGACTCCTGGTCTAGACCAAAGTGGTGGACCAAGTGACCAACACAGTCATCTGCACATTACGTATACAGCTAAACAACAAAAACGTGCAAAAAGGAGTGTACAATATGAAAACATAGAATGACATTATTAAGTAAGTTACATATAACATGAAGTAGATTTTAAGTGTAATAAGTTTGATTGTCTTTGAAGTGCATTTGTTGGTTGCCTTTTACATTTGGAGTGGACTCCTTAAGGTTTAATAACAAGGAGAGAAATAATAATCGAAAGTTAAGGTGCTGCTTGCCGCCATGATTTATTGTTGACATGTGCGAGTCTGAACAGCGAAACCGGAAGGTGCAGTACGAAGAGATTTACTGTACGTGTTTGATTGAGGTCTGATTTTCAGAAGAAGCTGGCAGCGTATCAGTGTTTATCCTCTAGATATGATCTCACAAGATGAATGTGCGTAGGCTAACAAGAAAGGATTTCTTTGTACATGTTAAAGAGGCTATTGATTTACTCTCAGGGCATATCGGCTCATCTTGGTACACTAAACTGGTTTCTTATGATGTCAGAACTATAATGTTGCTACTCATCTCCATTGTTTCTTTTCTGCTTTTTGCATTCTTTCGCAGGAGCCGCTCAGAGCGAGGCCGTAGAGATTTATGAATGAGTTAACCTTGTGTTAACCCTGTGCAGTGAAACACAACAGGTGGTCATCCCCCTTTGTCCGCCGCAGCAGAGACAGGTGCTTCCGACCATGGTGGACAGATCACTGTTGACTCTGGACAATGGAGGAAAAACAGAGGAACAAGAAGGTCTAATTCATGCATGGCCACTTCCAGCCCAACCCACCTCTATGTCAAACACACACACATAAACCCACCCACTCTATGAGTATAAAAAGTCCATATTTCAATGCAAACACAAACACCCTCATTCAAACTGTCAGTGTTTTTCTTTCCCCGGTTTGTTCGGGGAAACAGAGGCGTTGGAGGACAATAGCTCTGTGACCCATATCTGAGCTTGACATTAGCAAACAGGAAGAGATCCCCGTTGCATAGAGGGGTATTCCTGACTCCAGGTTAAGGAAGGGAAGAAGAATGGTGCTAGGGTGGGGGGTGAGGGAGCAGAGACTTTCCTTTGACCTCAAACATCCACCTACAAGTTTTCCAATAGCTGCCAAAAGTCCATCAGGAGAAGCCAAAAGTCTATCATGACTCTTTCCACCAACAACTACATTTCCTTTGCACAGAAAAACAAAACACAGGTGTCTTGTTTTTCCTCCGCCTGCACGCAGCTCCTCTCTTTATTCACTTTCACTATGCGTTCAGCCATGAGACGATAGTTAAAAACCTTCTTGTCTGTGTCTGAAATCTCTCTCAGCGGTGACAGCTCTGATGTTCTGAGCCAAATCTGAAAGTAACAACACTTTGGAATCTCCTGAAGACATCTGACTGTATGATCAGCGGTGGTATCCAAACAATGCATTTCCTTTTCAACTGTGTAATTAAACCTGTCTCAAGGCTCTTATCTGCATAGCTGTAGAGTGACTTTGTCACAACGTGGCGTCACAGAGGATTGACAACACAGTCAACAACATGGCCTCTCTACTTAACCGTTCAATAATACAGACGTCAACTGAGAGCACAAACTTTTGCATTCATATGGAGACAAAATAAACCAAACAGAACCAAACATCCCCGACTTCCTTTTTTGATAAAACACAAAATCAATCAAACACTTAAGTGAATCCACTCATTTCCTCAAGTTACGTGCCAAGTCACTGTGGCTTATCTCGCGCTATCATTCATTGTGCAAGAGTAGGTGCTGTTGATAATGACAGTCAGATCAGCTTTGATTGATTAAGTAAGGAGAGGAAGGAAGGGAGGGGAGGATGATGAGCAGAAAGAAAGAGGAGTGAAGGGCTGACCTCTATCCTCCTCTGTCATGCAGATAAGAGTGATGATGGAGACTCTCAGTGGACTCAGATAACCTTTAGCTAAAGATGCAACATCACTATTTACAACTTCACTGTTTTCTCTGCATGACTAGATTACTGGGGAAAATAGGGCCTTAGTCATACTACAAGTGTTTTATATTCCAGATTTGTTATCACTTTATTTCCATTTCTATGAGTAAACCACTGTGTACTTCTGTTGAGTCATCAACAACAGTAACATGCGACGTAACTAAGTTTTGGACCTGTATCATGAAGCTTATTTACCATTCTGAAAGTAGAACTATAGTTACTTAAACCAGCTTTGTTTTAAAACAGATAATTAATATATTTCATAGATACTATCCCCGAAGTATTGGCTAAGAATACTTCACAGGAAATGTCTCCAGAACAAACTGTTACAGGCGATCAATCATCTGTTTGAGGGTTGGTATTTGATCGTGTTGACTCATGCCTAAAATGCAAAAAAACTGAACCTTCCTGTCAAACACATGTACAAGCTTTTCCCGAATTAACCTTTAAAACAGGGCTGTAAAATTAATGGAAATATTATCAAAATTGTAACATGATCAAGTGTCATATCCAGATTGCACGAGCTGCAATTTTTGATAAAGGTAAAATGTGTCACAACATTATAAACGAAGCATTGTGGTGCCACAGAGATGCTTAAAAATCATATTCCAGAAGTAAGGGAACATACTTGTTTGCTTCAGACCCCAGCAAAAATGACATCATCATCAGTTTCATGTATTTTTTCAGTGAAAATCAAATGCAAAAATTGTCATTCCCACTAAAAATAGGGGGGCGGCAGTAGCTCAGACTATAGGGACTTGGGTTGGGAACCAGAGGGTCGCCAGCTCAAGTCCCCATCGGGACCAAATATGGAGCGTGGACTCGTAGCTGGAGAGGTACCAGTTCACCATCTGGGGACCGTTGAGGTGCCAACTTACCAGGGCACCCGTCCATGGGCAGCCCTCTTGCTCTGACATCTCTCCATTTAGTGCATGTGTACGTCCTGTTTGTGCATGTGTGCGTTTTAGGCCTGTGTGTATATCCTCCTGAGACCCACACATTTGTTTGGTTTGCATTTTTAATTTCTCCGAGCTATTTGGGATCAATAGGAGCTGATAAGTCTAAAAAAACGAAACATTGTCAATGATAATCCCCATATCCTCAGACATGACGATAACAAAGTCTCAATGTCCTTAAACGAGCTGATGATGAATTCCGAGCACTTCCCAATATTAACAGCGTGTTAGCTTGTTACTGTTGCTAAAATTGGTCAAATTTGTTTCCATATCAAACTACAAACGTCATTTATCATAAATAAACAAGTTTCAACCATCAAATGTGATCAAGTTTTGTACCTTGTCCACTTTTGTGTCTGGATCAGGTGCAGACTGATTTGGCAGAGATGGCTTCCATCTTGTTTTTACATGGATTAGTGTATTGTGCTCTTACTGCCACTAGATGGCACAAAAAAGTGTCCACGAACGAGGACAACAGGAATAAGCTAAGTAGAATGAAGTCTAAAGGTCCAGTAAACCCAAAATGTGATGTCCTCGTATAAGGACACAGGGTCTCAGGAGGATATGACAACAGAGAGAAAAAAAATGTCTCCCTCTGGGATATATAAAATATATCTTCTATATTTAAAACCTTGATTTTAATAAATCACCGACTCTTTGATTTATTTATAATTTTATTAATGGGCAAATTAAATTTTTTGAGGAAATTAGTTTAATGTTGTAACAGTGCACCACTAAGTTTAAAAGCTTCCTAACTAGTGCTCATTGCCTTTGTCATTAAGCAGGCAAGCTGTTCTCGTTTTTGTCAATAGAGGGCGCACTAACATTTGGGCCGCTCCCCCAGCAGCCACCGGTGTTGTCTTTGAAGTGCTCGTTGGCTGTGTGTAAGCAGGGCATCTCTCTGCCAAAAGCTTCAGCGCCTTAAGTTGATGTTTTACAGGATCCACAGGGTCATTTCCAAACCACTATTTCAGTCTGTGAGGCAGCTTGTTTTGTTTCGCAGTTCCCGAAAACTGACCTCCAGAATGGCTTTCCAGTACCCACAGGCTTACCGTGACGATGCAGTTGTAAGTAAATGCTGCTAGCTAACTAGCCTAGCGTGCTAATAAGCCGGGGTGCTTAATCATCACGCTTGTTCATTCATTAAAGTGAGCGTCTGCTTTGTTAGCATGCTAGTTAGCCTAGCATGCTCTGACAAGCCAGTCTGACTTTGTTGACAAATGCATGGGCAGTAGTTCCCAGTTAGCCTTAAACTGCTACAGTCCATATATAAAGCTAATTAGTAAACGTGTTATTTGGCTAATGTTGCTAACCAACCTGGAGGTGCTAGCTTGGTAGCACAAGCCTGTCTTTTTTTTGCCACACCTAGCTAGCTAGTTGAGCTCTTACCAGCTGTCAATAACGTTGCTGTTGCACCTGTCTCAGATGGATGACTATCATGGCACCAAAGTACCAGATCCATACAGCTGGCTGGAGGACCCTGACAGTGAAAAGACACAGGTACTCCTCTATTTCTGTTTGTCTACATACTTAGCTACAGTGTCAGTTTGTTGCAGACTGAGGACACACATGATTTGGTGTCTAAGTCTTACAGTTTCTGCACTAACATTTTGTTCACCTGGTGTTTTGTAGTTGCTCAGTGTCACTCCTGCCTTTCTGTTAACCAAATATTGGTGCAGGCTGTGTAATCTAATTACTTTTAAAGGCACATGTAACCACCAGCCTTAAAGGAACAGTGTGTACGATTTAGTGGCATCTAGCCTGAGGATTGCAGATTGCAACCAGATGAAACTTCCCCCAGTTAGAATTCCTTCAGCGTTCACTGTTCAGGAGGTTTTTACTGGGAGCACAGTTATCCACAGAGGTCTCTTCCTCTCCAAAACAAATGGACCAGGTGATGAAAACCAGCGGAAACACTGACTGAAGGAGTTTCATGTTAAAAATCACTGTTTCACCAATGCTGTTTGGCTTGTTAGAGACGAGCCGCTAGCCCAGCATGTGCTCACCTTGTGTACTCACCTCTTCTCTCTGATAACTTAAGATCATGGGGCCACATTCAGAAAGCGTCCTAGTACCAAGAGTTAGTCTACTGTTTTCTTAGAATTTCCCCTTAAAGTTAAGACTAGGTCCTGGTAAAGATAAGTTATTCACAAAGCTCCTTAAGGTGAAAAACTGGTAGGAGCAGGGAGGAGGACTTTTCAGAGGTTTAAGAGTTTCTTAATCAGAGGAGAAAATGGTGCAAACACAAAGAGAATGGAGAAATATTCTCCAAACACTGGATGACTCTGAGTAAATGGAATGCTTCAAATTAGATCATGCAGGGATAATATGTGTGGTTGATGTCATTAGGGATACACACATTTCCCACCTAATGCTGTAACACCAGAAATAAAATGATCACAAGATATTTGAAAAACTGGAAAACTGCAACAGAGCAGCAGCGATGACATGCGTCTGTCTCAACCTTCCATCAGCTGAGTGATCACGCCAACAATGACAACACATTCACAGTCAGCATTTCATTTCATTTCCACTGGGTGTCCACACCTTGCAGGCTCATAAAAGGGCGTATCTGTGACAACTAATCACATCTACTAAAAGCTAGCATCATACCTAGCAACAGGGTCAACCACACCTCCTCACTAAGATAAAAGTTCCTGTCTCATCCTCGCGCAGAGTTGCTCTGAGAACTTTCCTAAGTTAAGCCGGTTGTGAATACAGCCCCAGATGTTTCAGAGCTGAATTATCTGCAGAGGTCTCTTCCTTTCCAAAACAAACAGACCAAGTGATTTAAACCAATAAAACACTAAATGAAGCAGCTTTACTTTACTTTCAGAGGTGAAACATGCTAAGGCTCACAAATAGCCGTATCTAGAGCCAGTATGGTTTGTCTGATCTGAGCCACTGTAGAAACTTGGAGTGGGGGGAAATTAATACAGCATAGTATCACAGTATTTTTGTGTGGCAATATTGTATCATCACACGGTGCTGAGTATCAATTTCTTTTCACAGCTCTCTTCACAGTTTTCATATAACATATGGTGAGTAATTGATACAGTCAAAGTCAGTTTGAGTGAAGTATCTCTTTCGTATTAGCATGTTAGCTTGTAATATGACCATGTTAATCTTAATCTCAAAGCACCATTGTAGGGATAGTCTGGATTTTGTTGAAGCAGGGTTGTATGAGGTGCCTATTCAGTTCATAGTCAGTGTATTACCTACAGTAGATGTCAGTCAGCACGCCCCCAGTTTGGAGAAACGGTATGGCCACTGAAGCTAAGCAATGTGCTGCTGTGGACGGGAGCAGCAACAAAACGTATTTTAGCCACCTAAAAAAAAAAAAAAAAGAAAAATCAATATCAGTTTAAGTGTAAGCTATATTTAGAATATTTTCACCACTTAACCTTACTGCCCCACTTAACTTAAGGCAGCCTTTTTTGAAGGGTAACTGAAGCAGTAGTCTGTACACTCTTCAAATCTAACAGACTCCTTTGACAAAAAAACAGTAATTTTATTAATTTAATTTTATTAAGCCTACTAGAACAATATAACCAGTGCTTTTTCAGTCCACTAGATACATTTTGCTGTTGCAAAAAATGGCTGAAGTGAGATAAACAGACTGAAGACTTAATATTATTAGATAAAACAGATATTAAAAAAGTTTTCCTTCATTGACATAATTTATAGTTGAAAAAAAGTAATGAATCACAATATATCGCAATATATTTCATCACAATACTCAGCATATCGCAACATATTTGAAATCACAATACAGTTGCATCATGATGTAAATATCATGATAATATTGTATCATGGATCCTCTGGATATTCCCACCCTGAGTAGAAACATGGTGGTGCGTCATGATGATCTGTGGGGACGTAAATATTAAGAGCTCCAACACAACAGTTCTTATTTTCAGCTGATTATACAAAAAAGAAAATATACCCGTAATATTATATTCCATTTCTGACAACACATCCCCCTAAATCTTACACACTGGACTGATACGTTTTGTCGATATGACCAGGGGCCTGTCCCGACAAGCCCGTTTACTGAGTGATCTAGAAAACTTTGCTGACTAAAACCCGTAACCCCCTTTAGTCTGAAACATAATGTAAAAACACCTGTTCTGGTTTTACTCAACAAAGGTATTCAGATAAATCAGTACATCGGCTTCTTGGAACTGACCGCAGAGATTACAATACGTTGATGAGTAAAAACTTCTCTGTGTTGTATCATCTTCCACCAGGCCTTTGTGACGGCTCAGAACCAGCTGACATTGCCGTTTTTAGAGCGCTGCGAGGTGCGAGACCTGTTCAAGGAGCGCATGACCGAGCTGTATGACTACCCCAAGTATAGCTGTCCCTTCAAGAGGGGGAACAGGTAAACCACGACATTAATGTTTTGGCACTTCGGCGACACGTCTGTGAAGCACGTATCTGTGAAGATATTTTTTTAACTTCACACTCTCCCCCTCATTCTTAGGTACTTTCACTTCTACAACACAGGCCTCCAAAACCAGAGTGTGATGTACGTGCAGGAGAGCCTGGATGCTGAGCCCACAGTCTTCTTGGATCCAAACACATTTTCTGATGATGGCACTGTCGCCCTGCGAGGTATCAACAGAGACAACAAACCAGCACTGTGTTTTATTACTGGTTTTATTATTCTAGTGTCATTCTTATTTGCCTTTTGGACGTCTCTTACATTTGTGCTCCTCTGCTGAATCCTCTGGAACAGACTGCCGGAATAGTTTCTTGATATGATAATAACAGCTGACTTTCGATCCTCTGATGTCTTCATATCCAGAAATAGCCCGCTATTTATAGCATCCACATCAACAGCTAAATAAAGAATGTTAAATGACTCTTGATGTCTTTGTTAATGTTCTGTCTCTGTTCCTCTGATTGCTTCAAGGCTACGCATTCTCTGAGGATGGGGAGTACCTGGCGTACGGCACCAGCGCCAGCGGTTCGGACTGGGTGGAGATCCGCTTCCTGCAGGTCGAAGGCGCCAAGCCGCTGGAGGACCGCCTGGAGCGAGTCAAGTTCAGTTGCATGTCCTGGACTCATGATGGGAAGGGACTTTTCTACAACTCCTACCCTGAGCAGGAGGGCAAGAGTGACGGTGAGGCCAAGACAGCGTTGTTGCTGTAGCAGCCACAACTTATCCCTTAGGATAAAAACAAAATATTTTAGCTAGTTGGTGAAGCTCAATACTTGAAACAAACATTTGAGACTAAAGATAAAAATAGATCGTCTGAAGAAAGTGTTTTTTTTCTGGCTTTTATGTGCTTCTCTTTTCAGTCTGATAGATGTGTAGCGTCCTCTGCTCTTACGTCTCTGATGTATCATCGTTGTTTCTGCAGTCCACACCCACCCTCCTCACACGTCCTTATGTCTTTCATCAAAAAAAAAAATTATTTTGCTGCCGCCAGGGGGCGATGCTGAACGTAAAATGAATTGTCCCCTAGGTACTGAGACCTCCACCAACCTGCACCAGAAGCTGTACTTCCACGTTCTGGGGACTCCGCAGTCTGAGGACGTGCTGTGTGCCGAATTTCCTGACCACCCCAAATGGATGGGCGGAGCTGAGGTATGCCAGAAAGTTTTTTTTCCCCGTTTCAAAAAGTAAACCATTATGACATAAGAGGAGTGCATGTGAAATGATATTCAGGTGAGGTTCAGTGATTGCATGTATATTGCAGGTATCAGATGATGGGCGCTACGTGCTGCTGTCTATCAGGGAAGGTTGTGATCCGGTCAACAGACTGTGGTATTGTGACCTTCAGACCACTCCTCAGGGTATTACAGGTACGTTACACTTGTTTGTTTTATTTATTTTTCTCATCTGGTGCAATTTTGTGCATTTTTTTCTGTTTTCTCATCAGCATTTTAAGTTGGCATTTACTATTAGTTGTAAACCATTGTAAGAGTGATGGGCTTTGTGTGTTATATTTTTATTTTGGAAATAAAACTGAGGTGACTGAACAGATAATATAGTCATAGGGTGCTTTCACACCTGCCCTGTTTAGTTCGCTTCAATCGAACTCAAGTTAATGTGCCCCCCTCAGTGAGGTTCATTTGAGCAGGTGTGAATACAGCAATCACACTCGTGTGCGCACCAAAACAACCAGACCGAGACCTTCTTGAAGAGGTGGTGTCGCATTTATCTCGCAAGTGTACTCTTCAACGTTTTGTTTACTTCCTGGATTTTTCCCACATGGAAATTCTGACCAATCAAGAGCAGCTTTCTCATGCAAGGTATTTTATCTGGTTCATAAATGCTGCCGTGAGAACACGAACCAACTCTAGGCAATTATGCAACTTTAAAACAAAATTGGTCCCTGGTTCAGACCAAAGCAAGACAACTCTAGGTCTGATAGCAGCCTTAATTTAAGGGGAATTAATTCACATTTTTGTGTCAAATTGTTTTCAATCCAAAAAGAACTTCCTCATTTGCTGTCTGTAGCCTCAAGTTGTCCGTACTTGTTCATTGATCTCATCATGGTTACAAAGCTTTTTCCACAAGGGATCCTTTTTCTATAATAAGTAAACTGACAACCCCTGACTAAGGGACATATTTTAGGAATATTTCATATGATATGAACTACAGGAAGTTGGTGTAAAATTATTGGTTTGTGGATGAATTTTAAGCATATTATTTCCTGTTCATATTGCATCAGAGATGAGTTTTTCTGATTTTTACTAACTTTATATGTAGTCCTCTGTCTGTACTGCGTTGTGTGTGTTTGTTTTTTTGTTTTTTTTTTAACAATCACACATAAGGTTTCTTCTATTGACAAAGGCAGTGTTTTCTTCTCGCTCGGTCATTGTACTCTCTGAATATTACTTGTGTTCAGGTGTTCACTCTGCCCTTATCCTGTGAGATTTTCTTAAGTTCATATGTTGAATAATAATCTAACCTTTGAAAATAATGACTTGCTTTAGATTTCTTCTCAGGAATTAAAATGCTGAGGTTTAGCCTACTGTGTATATTTTAAAAAAAGTTTTCTTCAACCCTTAAAAATCCTGAAGACCTCTCAACTCCCTCTGAAGCTTCGGCGACCCCTAGTGGGTGTCAGGACCCTCAGATTGGGAGCCAGTGCATAATAGGACTAAAATTCTCCATATGTTTAGGACTCTTGCCATGGGTGAAGCTAATCGACAATTTTGATGCCGAGTACGAGTACGTGACCAACGAGGGCACGCTGTTCACATTCAAAACCAACCTGGACGCCCCGCGTTACCGCCTCATCAACATCGACTTTGCCTCTCCAGCTCAGAGCAGCTGGAAAGAGCTCATCCCTCAACATGACAAGGACGTTATCGGTGAGCAACTGCAACACTCATATGACTTTTAAAATATAAGGAATGGGTGGTAAAACCTCTTTTGATGTCACCTGAAATACAAATTTTAGACATTATTTTGCTATCTCTTCTCGGCCCTCTCTCCCCTGCAGTGTTCGCCACCTGTACATACTCCAGCTACCTGTTTGTATGTTTCCTCCACGACGTGAAGAATGTGTTGAAAATGTACCGTCTGAGCTCGGGGGAGGAGCTGAGGACCTTCCCTCTTGACGTGGGCTCTGTAGTGGGTTTCACGGGACGGAAGAGGGACTCGGAGATCTTCTACTATTTCACCTCCTTCCTCTCCCCAGGTATGAGAACGCTAAATACACAGTGTTACATATGAACTAGAAAACTGCTTGGATTGTGTAGTAGCTAATGGATGCCATGTCTCTTTATGACATTTATTGCTGCAGAAAATAACTTAAGTGTAAAGAGTTGACACATTAAGTGGTGCAGCATGCAATGTACATTTGGTTTTATTTCTAGGTTGCAGCTTGTATGTTCATAACTAAACTGAGCCCTGTATGACGATGAAAGAAATATGCCACAGCAAGATTCCTTCCCAGGTTTTTTCAAAGTGATTTAAAGATTGTAGAACAAATGTAATGACAGTTTTCTTGTCCTGCGTCCAGCCATCATTTACCACTGCGACCTGACGAAGGAGCCGCTGCAGCCTCACATCTTCAGAGAGGTCACTGTCAAAGGCTTCAACCCCTCTGACTACCAGACCACCCAGGTAACCACAACATTTCAGTGCTTCATTTTGTTTGTGGACACCACATCCATGATTTCTAACAGGGCTGGGCAATATATTTACATCATATTATATTATCAGTATCAAGATATGAGACTAGATATTGTCAATATCATTATATAGGGCTGCCCCCAACTTAGAATTTTCCGCGTCGACCAATAGTCGTAATTTAGGGCCATTAGTCGACTAGTTGCCTGCATGTTTACAATATCAATTTATTTACTAAATTATATATTTTGGGCGGGGCAACACAATGGTTTGAGTTGAAGGTGTGAGAAAGAATAGTATCAGTAACATTGTTAACACTGTGCTACATTACAGAGAAATACAAAACCGTACTAATGAACCTTCATTAATATAGGCCTATATTTTATCTACAAGTGCACGTCACACACTGAGTGAGCCGCCTGTTAATGACACTGTCAGCAAAGCAGTAATGATTGTGCTAAGTGGCTAATGGGCATGTAGCTACTTCCATGTTTCAGATGATACGTCATGTTTGTAGTCGACCAATGAAGATGAGTTTACATATCACCTTGGGTTGGTCCTTCACCTTCTCAAAATGATACCACACTTTGGATTTCCTGCCTGACATGTTATTAACTAGCCTGTGGAATAACCACAGGTACCAGCCCTGGAAATTAACTCCTGTCTGACTGCTGAGCGTGGCCACTTCCTGTGTCTCTCCTTTCAATTTAAATTCCCACATGGTCCAGTCATATAGGTTTTGATTTATTTGACAAGGCGCAGCTTCTAATAGTTTCATGTTTGTTTTTGTTTTGGTTTTTTTCTGCAACTTAGCGACCAATGAAATCTTGCCAACTAATGACCTTTCTGGTTGACTAACCTTTAGTCGACTATTAGGGGGCAGCCCTACATAATGTAAGTGTTGTCTTTTCGTTGTTTTAAGGGTTGCATTATAGGACTTACCAGACTGTTCTAGCTGTTATCATTATATCCACATGACTGATGATGATCACTTATCAAAGGTCTCACTGTGTAAATATTTTGTGAAACCACCATTGGCAACTCTACAATATCGTCACAATATTGATATCGAGGTATTTGGTCAAAAATATTGTGCAGAAATAGGAAGAAATCCTTCTTTTCTTTCCTGTGCTTCTGGATCAAAACAAATCATTCTCAGTCTGTTGAAATGTAACTGATGGATTTTAAAAATTGGCAGAAGACATATTTTTCAACTCATCTTTACACAGATTTTCAATGTGACATGTTATTTTTAAATGAAAGGCAGTAAAGCTTCTGAAAGTGCAGTGTCTCACAGTGTGGTTTATTGTTATATCCCCACTGAGCTCAGTGATCCCAACAAAAACATTCTAAATGTGAAATTAAGCACCAAGGACAGACTTTTGTTTGAGAGTCTCTTTGTCCTCTCCTTTCGTCTGCCTCAGACACAAGGACAGATGAAGATTCAAGAATAGCTTCATCGCTAAATCCTCATTAGCACTGAGACAAACCCTGATAAAGATATTTGTGTGTTAATACCATACTCACTGCTCCCATATGTGTGTAAGATACCCATTCCCTGTTTTTTTTTCCTGGCTCTGTTTCCACTCCTGTTTGTGTTCCTGATGGTGTGTCTTTCTCTGTGTCTTTGCCAGATCTTCTATCCCTCCAAGGATGGCACTCAAATCCCCATGTTTATCGTTCACAAGAAGGGCATCAAATTGGATGGCTCCCATCCAGGTTTTCTCTACGGCTACGGTGGTTTTAACATCTCCATCACACCGAGCTACAGCGTCTCCCGACTCATCTTTGTCAGACATCTGGGGGGAGTCCTGGCTGTTGCCAACATTCGAGGAGGAGGAGAGTACGGGGAGACCTGGCACAAAGGTGAGGGGGATTGTGTTCATCCATCTTGTTTGTTATCTCCGCCAGGCGTAAGCCTGGAGGGAATCATGCATTTGGTCGTGTGTGTGTCTGTGTATCTTTCTGTCTGCAGCTAATCTCGCAACATGGCAGACAAATCAGTCTAATATTTTGTGTGCACATGTATGACTGTATACTCAAGATCCTCTTGTGATATACAATTGTTAAGAAACCTGTTTTATTGACTGTTTTATACCACCATAGACTGCTGACTCGTCACAGCACTTAACTGGCTGGCAGGGGCTGTAAGTCCTCAACAAAGTTACATAGAAAAAACTTTTCTGGAATTTATCTTGGCCAAAAACAACCATCTGTGGTCTGTCACAGGCCACATTTTGGCCTTCGTCGTGGCTCAAACTTTGAAATCCATAGAAAAGTTTGGTTTCATTTTGAACTGGAGCATCTGCAGATTAATTCCATACCCAAAATGTGATCCTCACAGCCTCACATCTTGACTTGTTCAGGAACCAGGAGGGACAATTCTACTGGGACAATTCTTCACTCTGTGGAGACAAAGAAAGCGTTTGCGTACGTACAAAACCAAGAAAACCATTAGTCCTGACGCAGTAATTGAGGTGCTTGGAGGTTAGAAAGCACATGGCCTAGTGTCTGGTGGGCAGTGGGGTCACAACGTGACCTCTTTTCTTATTAAGGCTACAATACTTTTATTATGTGCATGTGAAGATGTGCCGGGTGAGAAGCGGAGTACCGCAGTGTCTCCAGTGCGCTCTGTGCACCTGACAGCACACTCGTGTTCCCCGCAGCCATTTTACACACAAAAACTAACATCTAAAAACTAAAATGGTACTCGGTGATATATGCACAGTATTGGAAGAGATTATCGAAAACTATTACTGCAGTTATCTAATACTGTTTGATATTATCTTGGATTTCTACAACCAGTGATGTTAATTTCATCAGCAAGCCAGGTTAACATAGTTGAGGTGAAAATGACTCTGTATATTCACGCTTACTGTCGCATAAAGGAAAGCCAAACTTTCCTGGATCCTGTCACCTGCCACAGCCTGGCATCATTCAGCTGACCACGAGTGTCAGTAGCATACAATCTAGCCCTGACCCTCTCCTCTGCACTCTGGCGGTGGGGAATGTGATAGTGAGACAACGCCAATCAAATATTGCGCAGGATTTGATTTTAAATTTACAGTGACATATCAGTCTGGCTTCAATTCACCACCTCACCATCTGTGTCTTCAATTTCCCCGTCTCCAAAATGTGTGTTTGCATGTCAGTGTTTCCCTAAATTTACGTACGTTTTCTTGTCAAGTTTTTCTTCATAAATCCCCTTTTATGCTTAGAAAATGGCGTATGCACATTTCAAGTCCTTTTTTGTGCGTGCACAATGGTTATAAATGAGGCTCCTGCTCTGTACTTTCTAGTTCAAAGTAACACCAGCACAAACCCCTCATTTACATACTTTGTGTTTCTCCCTTTTAGCTGGCATGTTGGCCAACAAGCAGAACTGCTTCACAGACTTCCAGTGTGCAGCTGAGTATCTCATCAAGGAGGGATACACTTCTCCTTCCAAGCTGACTATAAATGGAGGCTCCAACGGTGGCTTGCTAGTAGGTACGTATGCTGCTGAATCATTTTCCGATGAAGCCTCAAACAGCGTATCTGCACAGTCATCTGTCCCTGGTGTGTCTGACTGTGTGTTTCCTCTCTCAGCGGCCTGCGTGAACCAGCGGCCCGAGCTGTTCGGCTGTGCTGTCGCTCAGGTGGGCGTCATGGACATGCTGAAATTTCACAAGTTCACCATCGGCCACGCCTGGACCACAGACTTTGGCTGTTCTGAAGACAAAGAGCAGTTTGATTGGCTCATCAAGTAAGTGTTCAGAATATACGTTAGCATATAGTGCCAAACACATATCAGCTACCTCAGTGACGCATTTTCTCTTGAATTGTTTGTAGCTCTGATGATTTGGGATGATCTAATTTTGGTTATGTTATGACGCGCATACCATCAGGACCCTTATTTATACTCATCCAGTAACTGTGGTTTCCACTGCTTTATAGTCACCACCACATGCTCCACACAAGAATATTAATGACAGAGTTTTTCCCGCTATGTTACCATCAGTGAATAAACCACCCAGATCCTGACACATCTTGTCTTGTGATCAATGTTATTAGATGATGGCCCACTCACTCATTAAATATATATATATATTATTTGCTAAGTGAAGTAGCACCTCTGCTTTTATCCTCCTGAAGGTTAATGTTTTTATTTCATAAAAGTGTATTGATTTTTTTATGATATAAGTGGAGGTGGACTTTGCTCCACCTCTGCTATAAAACAGCGAGGGAGACGCTGACTTACATATCTAATAGCAACAGTCTGTGTTTAATGACCTAATTAAGAGCAATGACTGAACTGTGACATCGGACTTGAGCCAGGAAAAGTCTCAAGAAGAACTTGAGAACAAGAATCAAATTTACCCACACAGGGGTAAAAGATTCTTTATGTGAACTACACTTCTTGATTTTACTGTATTTGAGTCGAATTTGTTACTTTTTAAGGTAAAAAAATGAATATTTAGGCACATCAAGGAAGAATTCAGTTCACTAACCAGTGACTGATATCATCAGAACAAAACCCTGATAACAAACATTAGAGCTGAAATAATTAGTTGATTAATTGATAAGGCAAATGGTTCTCAACCTTCTTTATCAAAGGACCACCTGTCTGTTATTGAGAGAACTAACGAACACCGACTAAGTGAAGTATTTTATGGATATTTCATATTGTATTTATTGTATAACAATAACAGAAACTCCAGGAAGTTTGTGTGAAATGAGCAACGATGATGAATTTTGGGCAGATTATTTCCCGTCATATTGTATTTAAGATGAGCTTTGTCTGATATTTTTAGGAATTTTTTGTACACTTCTGTCTTTATTATGAGTTTTGTATCTATTTTGAACAGTCATGAATACTGTGTAGGCTTCTCCTCTGATTTAATGTTTTCTTCTCTCTGATGCTTTGCTGTTATTCAGTTAGCTCTTTGGTTACTTTAACTGTCTAATGCAGGACATGGCTGTTAAAGGAGAAGTTCAGTATTTTGCGCTTTGAGCCCTATTCCTCGGTTGTTTATGATGAAATAGAGTGGTTAAGACCAAAATCTTGACGATTGCTCCTTCTCTGACAATTTGAGAGAATTTGGCTTTCCCCTGCCTGGCTTAACAATGATGTCTATGGCCATGTGTAAATCTGTCCTAAAACCACCTTAAACGTTGGTTTTCAAAGCCATGAAACTCACCGAGTGGTCAGTGGTGTTCGTTGATGTTCCCACATAAAAATCGTAGCAAACTGTGGTTTCCGTGATGATTTATTTGACATTTTGTCCATGTATTGATTTCCTATAGGAAGCCTCATTGTCTATTGGTAGTAATCCGCCACTGGAAACGGAAAGGGGGTTGTTTACAACAAGGTTGTAGTCATTGTAGTCTTTTAGCTCAGCGAAAGTGCCGGCTCGACAGTGCTGTGTGCGCTCCTCCTCTTCGGAGGAATTCTCCTGCAGTCGCTGACCACACAAAACTTGCCCATTATTACTTGCTTGTAAACAACCTTTGAACACAACGCCAGCCTTCTTCTACTGCTTCTATCTGTGTCCCATTACATTGCAATGGTTTCCTGCCGGTTGGCGACACTCACGTAAAGGAGCATTATCGTCATCAAGTGGGCTGGAGTGTATAACACTTCAGGGTCAAACGAATGATCAGGCGGAAGTTTACACACGGGTGTGGGGCAGCTGAAAAAATAGTTCCACAATCGAGATGAATAGTAAAAACACGGATGGAAACCACAGTTTGCTACGATTTTTATGTGGGAACATCAACGAACACCACTGACCACTGGGTGAGTTTCATGGCTTTGAAAACGAACGTTTAAGGTGGTTTTAGGACAGATTTACACATGGCCATAGACAGCCTTGTTAAGCCAGGCAGGGGAAAGCCAAATTCTCTCAAATTGTCAGAGAAGGAGCAATCGTCAAGATTTTGGTCTTAATCACTCTATTTCATCATATACAACCAGGAATGGGGCTCAAAGTGCAAAATACTGGACTTCTCCTTTAAGCAGAGGGTAAAGACTGTGAATGTAGCTTGAGCTCAGCTCTTCACCTCGCCCTTATCCTGTGAGATTTTTTTTTTTTTTTAGGTTTATGTGTTGAATAATTATCTAAACTTTAAAGATTCAACAAATTCAAACAATTTTATTTTGTTTTATTCACAGAAAATAATGAAATGCTGAGATATAGGTCTAGTGTATATAGTTTTCAAAAGTTTCTTACACCCCTTAAAATCAAGAAGGCCTCACGACCCCCTTGTGAAGCTTTGGTGACCCCTAGTGGGGGTCAAGACCCCCATGTTGAGTACCAGTGGATTAAACTGACTGAATTTACTAGTAGATCAACACAAACTCAAAGGAGCATTGTGTATGATTCAGGGGGATCTATTGGCAGAAATGGTATATAATATTCATGATTATGTTTTCATTAGTGTTAATCACCCGAAACTAGCAATGGTTATGTTTTCGTGAGCTTAAGGCCTTTACACACCAAGAATGTGAAATACTCACCTGCAAATATTTTGCATCAAAACTAGTCTTAAGCTCTGTTTCCACGGTACAGTTCAGTTCGGTACGCTTTCTTTCCGTTTCCACTGTGAAAAGTTGTGGATGGTACCAATGGAACCGTCATGTAACGTCTCCATTTTTGGTCCCCCCTCTGTTGGGGTACCTAGCACACAGATCTGGTACTAAAAGGTGGAGCTGTGAACACTGCAGTCTGTTGATTGGTCAATAGAGGACAGTCACTCTGCTCAGGGCTGAGTTGTGGCTGGTTTTGAGGCTCATGTAACCACTGTTCATACTGTGGAGAGTTTTATCAGTAAACTGTAACTATAAAATGAAAGGATGTTTTGCTGCCTCTCACAGCAGCTGGAGTCAGACAAAAAATAATTTAATTCACTGGGCTGGCTCCCGGCGACTTTTAAGGTGGAACCTTAACTTGTTATGTTACTCAGCGCATCAGTTGAGGACCTGAATCAATCAACACACCTAAGTTTTACTTTAACAACTTTGACCATTACTTAACCATACTCGACCATACCATTTACCTGAAGGCCACCATAGGTTCTCTACGTGCTTCAAAATGGAGGAGTATTCAGTTGGTTGCAACCTCAACACCAGATGCCACTAAATCCTACACACTGCTCCATAAATAGGCAGCTATTTTGATAGTTGATGAATAATTTCAGTCATTATTTAAGCAAAAAATACCTCATATTTTCTGCTTTCTGCCTCTCAAATGTGAGAATTGGCTGCTTGTGTTTGTCATATGATAGTAAGTCGAGTATTTTGGGGTTTTGGAACACTTGGTTGGAGGTTTTTGAAGAAGCCATCTGTACTCTGTACCATCCCACTGCTCCTCTTTACCAGATACTCCCCGCTCCACAACATACACGTCCCAGAAGGCAACGGGGTCCAGTACCCTGCGGTGCTCCTCCTGACAGGGGACCACGATGACCGGGTGGTGCCTCTCCACTCCCTCAAATACATCGCCACCCTGCAGCACATCGTGGGCCGCAGCTCCAAGCAGACAAACCCCCTGTTCATCCTTGTGGACACAAAGTCGGGCCACGGTGCCGGCAAGCCCACCAGCAAGGTCATCCAGGAGGTGGCCGACACCTACGCCTTTATCGCCCGCTGTCTCAACATCTCCTGGGTCAAATAATAACCTGGGCCTCCTGTCAAAGTGTGTGGGGTTTGTTTTGTTTTCTTACGTTACTCAAATCATCTTTGGAATACTGTTCATACCAGCTGTTTACACTTTGTTTATAACTTGACACCAACACAGTACTGGATCTTTTAACTCACGATTACCCAGCCACCATTACTACATCTTTTGTTACTGTCTTTTCTTGTGTTAATCTTCTGTCCCTCCCTTCCCCTCTCAGCGTGAGCCTGATACAGACTCATCAGAATCTGCCCCAGCTGTACCTGCACACAACTAAAAGCCAACACACAGCACTCACAGCTAGCGTACCCTCTCCTGTAGGTCATGTTTGTAGTCCGACTGAAACAAAGAATGACTACATTGCATTGTAAAAGGAGGGGGGTACCGTCACGGTTACATTAATCAGCCAATCAGCAATTACAGTCATGAGGTTAAAGTGGCAAAAGTCTATTTGAAGATCGTTTCTGCGTCCTCCGGGGGCTTCAACATGATGCTTATTATTTATTTTACGTGCACAGAATGGAGGCTGTGGGATGTGGAATGACTCCAGCATGTACAAGTATAGTGCAAATGATGACCGTGCAAGTTGACAGTATTGCTGTGGATGAGAAACTTGCAAAAAAACTGCATTATGTGTATGCATGTGAAAGAGTGTGTGTGTGTTTGTGTGTGTGTGAGGGTGTGCGTGTGTGTCTTTTAATGTCAGTCCCCGCATTTCTTTCAGACTGATAATGATTTCTACCTCTTGACATGTGCTGATTGTTTGCCTTTTAAAGGGAACAAAACACAATGCCACAACTACAATAAACAACTTTTTAAACTGAGTCATCATGCCCGTGTATTCTGTCACAGTGTTAAAGGGACAGTTCACCCTAAAATCAAAAGGACATATTACTCCTCTTACCTGTAGTGCTCTTTATCAATCTAGGTTGTTTTAGTTTGAATTGCCGAGTGTTGGAGATCTCAAGTGCATTATCGAAGGCAACTGCGCTGAAGTTCTGACCTGAAGAAGCCTCTTGGATGAGAATGTCTTCAAGACACTCAAGCAAGTCCAGTTGCCTACGATATAGCGCTTAAAATTACCATGATCTGGATGACTGAGAATCTTTACCAATGAGTGTTGGAGATGCCAGTCATACTGATGTCTGCCTTCTCTAAAGTATAATGGAACTGGGTGCTCAAAGTGCCAAAAAAAAACCCCCAAAACCATTCGGACAGCAACGTCTCTTTCCAGAAATCATGACCCAGTTGGTCGCTCAAGATAATCCACAGACCTTGTTGTGAACAGTTTCCTGCAGGAACTACAACCCTGATTCCAAAAAAGTCGGGACGCTGGATGAAACGTAGAAAATAAAAACAGAATGCAATGATTTGCAGATCCTTTTCCACATATATTCAATGAAATACAGTACAAAGACAAGATGTTTAGGTCTTGATGAAGGCCCAAAGGCCAAAGAAGAAGAAATGCATATGGAGCCAGACACTTGTTTTCGACAATCAAGTCTGTTGCCAGTAATCAGCATCTCATCATAATTCTTGGTGTGTGTTGCTTTTATATTTTAAACACAGACACACCCTCATACCATCACAGATGCTGGCTTTGAACCTTGCACCAGTAACAGTCTGGATGGTCGTTTTCCTCTTTAGCCCAGAGGACACTGTGTCCATGATTTCCAAAAACAATTTGCAATGTGGACTCGTCAGACCACAGCACGCTTTGCTTCAGTCTATCTCACATGAGCTCAGGCTCAGAAGTCAGCAACGTTTCTAGATGTTGTTGGGTTATCTGGCTTTCATTTTGCATGGTAGAGTTCTAACTTGCATTTGTAGATGCATTGATGAACTGTGTTTGCCAACAATGGTTTTCTTAAGTGTTTCAAACCCATGTAGTAATATCCTTTGTACGATCATGTTGGTTTTTAATGCAAGGCAGCCTGAGGGGTCGAAGGTCTTGGCCTTACCCCTTAAGTGCAGAGAATTCTCTGAATTATTTTGATGATTTTATAGATTATAGACGTGGAATTCCTAAATCCCTTGCAATCCTGTATCAAGAAGCTTTTGTTCTTAAACGGGTGGACTATTTTCTATCAGTTTTTCCTCAAAATGACGAACCTTGCCTCATCCTTGCTTGTGAACAAGGAGCCTTTCGAAGATGCCCCTTTCCTACCCAGTCCTGACACTATCACCTGTCACCAGTTAACCTGTTTACCTGTGAGATGCTCCAAAGTGGTGTTTTCCAGCATTTAACAAATTTCTTTCCCAGTCTTTCGTTGCCCCTGTCCCAAGTTTTTTGGAACGTGTTACAGGCATTAAATTTAGAACGAGTGTATATTTACAAAAAACAATAAGGTGTATCAGTTTAAACATGAAATATCTTGTCTTTGTTCTGTATTTGATTGAATATAGTTCGAATGGAATTTGCAAATAATTGCAGTTTTGGTTTTATTTATGTTTAAAACGGCATCCCAACTTTTTTGGAATCCCACACGAAACTGCTCACAACAAGGTGTGTGGATTATATTCAGTAACTGGTCATGATTTCTGGAAAGAGACATTGCTGTTCCAATGTTTTTTTTGTTGTTGTTGTTGTTGTTGGGGGTTTTTTTGCGCTTTGAGCACCGCAGGCCGACCGCCATCTAGTTCCATTATATTCTAGAGAAGGCAGACATCTCTATCTCTACCAAACTATATCTGCCAACCAGAAGGCAGACATCTATATGTATCTCCAACACTTGGCGGCTCACACTAAAACGATCTAGACTGATAAATAGCTTTACAGGTCAGAGGGAAAATACATATTCTTGGTTTTAGGGTGAACTGTCCCTTTACTTTTTAAGAGACTTATTTCAAAATGAGAGACAAGTCTTGTGGAGAAACAGAGACTATGATAACAGACATATAGTTAAGCTGGCTGTTGTTTTATTGCTGTCACACACCATGAAGAACTGACCTGCGTATGACCAAACACAACAGTAGATCTGACTGTACAACATCAGATGATACTAATAACTGATAAAGTCGTGTCCACATTTATCTTTGACCACAGAACAAAATGCTGCTTGAGCTCTAAATAAACAGAGCTTTAAAAACTGGACATGTTCAATCAATTTTATTTTGTCAATTTAATTTAATTTGATATATTTAAAACATTTAATGTCCCTGTTGACAGACAAGAATGGGCGGTTAAGAGCAAAAGCACCTGAGGGTGAAGGTGTCAGGTCTTCCACCAGGGGGCAGTCACTCTGAAAATGACCAACACGTGCAGCAGCAGCAGAAAATGAGGGTGGTCTGACAGAGGGCCCCATGTGGATTACTCAACATACATGTTTCATGTTCAAGAACTTCTCTGATGTCCCACTTTCATGTTAATGGAGGACATTTTAATGTGCCGTTACTTTTGAAAGACTCCACAAATTCCATGTTCCTCACATGACTTTTCCAAAGTTACAGAGTGGAAATTAAATTTATAAAAACACAGAAGCAAAAGACTTTAGACAAACTATTTTCATGAATTTTATATTTATTTATTTTTCATTTTTAGAATCCAGAACTTCCTGTTTGATTTACAGCATAAATTTAACATTAAAATGAAGTTAAAGGCTGCATCTGTGCAGGATTTACAAAACAAAAAGTCATTGAAAACACATAGTTTTAACTTTCTATGTCTATGTATTCAGCAGTGACATTTTCACTCTAATTATTTAAAGACATTTCCTCCAAATACAACATTTCAGTTACTTTAGGCGAGCTAGAAAAGGCTGTTAGGCCGTGACAGCTGTGGAGAAACTAAAACATGCAGCTTGAAAAGAGAATTTAGGAAAATATAACCGTCCTACCTTTAACAACAACAGAAACTTTTTTGTATTTATGTGTCAAAGCATCAAAAACTCTGAATAAAAGATCCTTTGATTTTTACTATTAACACACAAATACTTAGCTTCTTTCACTGAATATAAACTTTGACATTAAGTGGAATAAATGCACATTTTTCACATACAGTTAAGTTTCATGAAATAAACGTGTGGCCTAAGTCATTATCAGTACAATCAAAGAAAAGTTGAACACACAAAAATCTTTCATCTTTCATTTTTGGGGAAATTTAAATCAGGTTACTGAAAATTAGGGAGCTTGAAATGTGTGTTGCATTATTGCAATTTTCCCCCCAAAACATCTGGATGGAAGTGGAAAAACAAACTAAAATCATAATTTTAATAAAGTTTTCAGCATTCAGATTTTTCAGCTCAACAAAAATTAAAGTCAAACTATTCGTTAATGTTCCAGTAAAACAAACTTTCCAACTAAATGCAGTGTAAGAGATTAATCTGTTCATGCACATGTTACTCTAAATGTCTTGTCCATTCAAATTACATCACTTGCAATTTTTTGTAACTTCTATTTAACTTTTTAAAACTAAATTATCTTCTTCAACTTTTCAGCTAAACATGGACATAAATCCACTTGTTCCCCAACTTCAGTCTATGGACTCCCTGAGCAACTGTCAGAGTAAATTACTAGAGAAAAATGTAAGAGGATTAAATCATATTTGTGGAAAAATATATACTTTATATACATTAAAAAGGCTATTTTTAAATAGACTAAATACATTTCCAACTTGTCACATCATAGACCACGAGTGAGCATTTGAAAGCTTTTAAAAAACAGAGTATCCACCCCCACATTTAAAAAGAATTTTTCATTTAACAAGCACCATAAAAGCTGAAAATGCTACATTCAACACAGAAACAAAATGAGACACATTTCATACACACAATATGAACACTGTGTGGTTTAGCCAAACTTCCCTGACAAGTTAGAATAAAAAAAATCATCAGCAAAATCCCCCAACTTCCTCTTTTCATCTCACAGCCAAACATAATTAATGTATATAATATATGCATATGCGTGCGTGTACGTGCACGAGAGATCACTAAGCCACTAGAGGGCGCTTGGCAGTGCTGTGACACCCTGCAGGCCTTCATCCCTCACAGACACACTGCAGGCTGATGTGCAGACTTTAAAAAACAAACCTGAGTTCACATTATCTGACACAAAATGGTGGCTTATAAGACTCTAAACCAGCTGGCTTCCGTTTGTTACAGACTTTTAATACTACAAAACATAATAAATCCTAAACACTTAAAAGTTGTGTCACATGTAATGAAGACACCGCCTCTCATAGTCTTGTCAACTTCTCTCTTAAAAAGTCTCGTCAAACTGCTGGAGCGGCTCCTAATTCCTGATTGGCTGACACATTTGAAGACGTTCTAAAACACCCAATGAGCACACACCTGTGACCGTGCTGACATATTAATGCGCCGACCGGAAATCGCCGCTTCGCCGCAGCTGCGGGACTATATCACGCGGCGGAGGAGCATTAATAAACATCTTCCTCACACGTATAAATGTTATACCTGCATTATTTTTATTTTCTGTAGCTGATATGTGAACTCAGGGAGGATGAGAGGCGCAAATACTCAACAGAAACAAACTTTTAGTTATTTAATTAATTATTTTAAATGGAGTTTGTGTGTTTCTTTTAAACAAGCAGCGTCGGAGGTGAGCAGGCTCTTTACTTCCGCTTATTGAAAAATCCAGTTTTACTTAAATTTTACAAGACAGAGGAAGGTGAGGGAAGTTTAGGAGTTTTGGTTGAAGTGATAAAAATAAACCCTTGGATGCTTCACAGTGGATTTATCTCCCAGTGTTGCATGTAAATATTTTTTTATGAGGCCTGAAGGATATTTAATTTATTTCCCTCCCTTATTTTCAGGCCCCTGCTTGTACATGTTGTTATATGACTCACATGTCTATGAAGAAATGGCATCCAAAGCATCTATAAGTGAACTCTGTCTATCTATGTGGGGGTCTCATGGGAACTATTTCCTCTCTCAGAGTAGGATGCACAATCGTGCAGGTGTTTGTCTGTAACAAACCGATGGATGGCGCTATTTATTTCCCTCTTTCTCTTTACCCTTTGGTCATATCGGCTCCCAATCACTGGTCTGGGAACAGTTTCCTTGCACCGCTCAGTGAGGACACAAGGCTGAGTGAGTGAAGAGCAGATGTCAGATCAGCAGGGAGGGTTTGGATGTTGTTAATTTATAATATTACATGAAGATATGAGAGCTTCTGTGTGGCTGTCTGATGTAGAGTTGGGTGGAATTGCTTATTGGCGTGCTATCAAGGAGATTATGGGTTATTTAAAATGATTTTGAGTAGTTGAATGGTGCTTGTAAACAAGCTGGGTGGGGGATGTGAAGTATGGATCTTTATCAACAAGAGAGAAAGAGGTGGGGGAAGGCTGGGAGCATGATGGGGGAGGCCAAGAATGCCACATGGTTTGAAGAGCCATTATAAAGCTGTAAGGCATGCAGAGGATTGGGTTTAAATTTGCCAATGACCTGCCTTTATCTTAGCTGTTGGAGGAATTAAAATGTACCCAAGGATGTTTTTTTTTTTAAATAAATGCAGACACATTTAGGAGCACTGACCGACAGTGGCTCTGAGCTTACAGCAGGCTTTTGTGACAAAAAAACTGGGATCTGACACTGAAAAATGTGCCTCATCTATGGATCATTTCGGGCATGATTCTCCAGATGTGTGCCACAGGCTCTCCAGCAATCTGTTGGTGACACATTTAAAAACAAATCTGCCTGCCCTCCCCTCCTCTCCTCGCGCTGCTGCAGCTTATGTTACAGTGTCACTATAAAATATTCATCCATGGAAAATCTCTTTGATTCCAGCCGGTCACTTGGCTTCATACGCCAGGTTAAAGTCAGCCTAAACATGTAACTCAAACTAGAGCGCCGGCAGACTTCAGCTCCAGCAGGCTCAACCTCTACTTTGCTTCCACATTTGCTCTGTCAGAGGGACACCGGGTGAACCGTCTGCTCTGCCTGTGCCATCCTAACTCATCCACGGAGGGCTTTTTTTAAGAAGGGAGGATGTCCGCTCCCTCTGCTGCAGGTGAGTCTCTGCTTTTTTTTAACCTTCATTTTCTTTTACTTCAACTTAAACTCATGTGAAGCTCTGAATGTGGTGTTAAGTTGCAGCTGAGCTCCCCCCTGCAGAACCTGCTTTACACTGACCTGAGATGACCGGCTTTTAGCAGCATGGCAAAGTGATGGATCGACTCTTTTATCAAAGCCGTTCAATACAGTTATGACGTTAAAGTTGCGCGCACATGCTCATATTGAAGATTAATGGCGCACAGAAATCAAAACTATGTGTCTTTAGAAGGAAATACAAGAAAGAAGAGGCTGGGAACAAACAGTAAAACAAATGTAACTTATTATAACTGATTATAAGAATATTAAATAAACATTAAAATCATCTTTCGTTACGAAAACGCACCGATCTTAAAGTTAAAAGTCTAATCACATGCTGCATGTATGTGAACAACCAAATGTTAAACTTTAAATGGTTAAATAAACCTCAGAAGAAGCAAATAAAGTCATACTGACCCGCCGGATCCGTGCGTAAAAATAAAAATTAAGCAATAACATGGTAAATTGAGGAAGCGTAAACGGATATTTTGTGCCATTGTGCGCAGTTTTTGGCGCACCGGCTGCACAGGCGCTTCTTCTCCAAACCTCCCCCCTCTGTCTCTGACGTCACCGATATTTCATTCACATATTTTCACCCTGTTTGCTCCTGTTAGAGGAGACTTTGTCGGATTGAAAAAACACTTTAAATCACGTGGTTTACCCCAAAACTTTAATTGTGGTATTTATTTCTCGCTTGTGCCCACTTGTAAGTAAAAGAAAAATCATCCAGCTGGGTTCAAGAGGAGGTTAAAAACTAGTTTGCAGGCTTTTAAAAGGTGTGGGATAAAAAGTAGCTTTTAAAAACATTTATTACACCTAAAAATATATTAAATCTGATTTTAAATGATTAATTTAAAGCTGTTTTTGCCAAATGGAGCGAGAAAACTGAGAAAATGTCCCACAAGTTTTGGGTTTACTTCTGAGGACAAGTGTGGAGCACATGGCACACGTGCGCTTTTCTGAGACTAATTTGACTTCCTTGTGTTTTTTTCGTTGATTCAAAATATTCCTTAACGAAATCTAAAGATATGTTCGATAAAGAACGTAATTTAAAGGCAAAAAAATATTGTTTTATCGTCTTTTATAGAGATAGAGGCAGAAAGCTGCATGAATGTGATTTAAAACTGAGTCAAGCCAGATTGGCTTGTGCTTAGAATTTCAGGTGAATTAAATAATTAAGAAAATAATAAACTTTTGCACGTGAACTCTCTCACACGTTCACACACTCCTGTTTTTGCAAAATAACCCAGAGAGGAGATGACCTGCTTTGCCAGCACTGTTTACACACCCTTAACAGAGGATATAAAAAACAGTGAGGGACTGGTGGGTGGAATGCATGAAGTAAACGACAGAAAAATAACCCCTTCAGTAAAAAAAGAAAGGAGAAAAGGGGATAGACGAACTCAGTGAACCCTTTGAACTGCATTGACAGCAGCAGGGTAAAGGCAAATTTCCTCTGGGAGCCTTCAGGGTGAGGAGTGGGGGTTGGGTGGGGTTAGCTGGGGTGATGGAGTCCAAAGTCTGCTCAGAAACTCTATTCAAACAGCTCAGGAATCTGCTGGTGCTCAGGGGGTTAAATGCTCATAATTATCTGTTTTGGTCAAAATAAGCAGCTGCTTAAATCTCAGACAGATTTCAGTCTGCAGACCTTTTCCTTACTGCCTCTCTGAAGGAGTCATCATGGCCTGTCTGAGAAGTATATTTAAATGTCATATATGTGAGTTAAATTAAACAAAATAAAGTGTAACATATTTTTATAACCTCCAGTTGGTGCTCACTGCAGCAAACCATCACTTCCATTATTAAAAAGTGGAATCCTTCCTCTTTATTTAAGGTCTATGAACTAAAAGGTTCCCTAACTTCATCTGGTGTACACAAGTCTGATTGTGACTGACTGTGAAAACACCAGAGGATTTTAGCATTATATATTTGTGCCCAAAAAGTATGATATGTTGTACTTTATTATTATTATTTTATTATTATTTTTAAACCTTATGAATGGACTAAATCGAAGGCACGATGTCTTAACTCTGAATCTAAATCTGATGCAATCTATACAGAGATTCATATATAACATTAAGAAGGTCTGCACAAGTCTGTCCTTGTAAAAGTTACAAAAATCCTTATGTCTATGATGTTGTCTTTATCATAAGTGGATAATGTATTATCATACAGGCAGTTTTCTTACATTCAAGTAAGCACAAGAGCAAAATCTTTGCCAAAATAGCTTACCAACACCTAAACCAACATGATATGGCAGTATTATAAGTTAGCAGCAAAAAATTTTAGTTAAGATATTTGTCATTAGTGGATCTTGAAAACAGGCCAGGTCATAGAAACATGAGTTTTTGCAGAACTTCATAAGAAAAGTTGTTCTTTTTGTTCATGTAGGCCTCTTGAGAGAAAAATGGAGAGAACAAAAGTGATCTAGAATTTAAAGAAGTTGAAAACAATGTCATCCTGCAGCATTAAGGCAAATAAAAAAGTAGCTAAAGTATGAATATGTCAATGACTACAGCTGGTTTGTGTTAATTATAAAATGAGCAGCAAAGTAAAGAAGTTGTATCTTCATTTCATAGTTAAAATTAGCCAATTTCTAGTTGTGCTACAAATGTGAATTCCTCAACTTTTGTTCATGTAGGTCTGCAGAGGAAAAATCAAATAAAAGGTTGATCTGAAGTTTTTTTTAAACGATATCATCCTGCAGCATGAGGGCCAGTAAAAAGGTAGCTTAAGTGTTAATATGTCTATGACTATGACTAGTTTGTGTAAACTATGAGATAAACTACGAAGTAAAGATGCTGTATTTTCATTTCATAGTAAAAATTGGCCAATTTCTAGTTGCGCTACAAATGTGACTTCCTCAACTTTTGGTAGAACCTCATAAGAAAAGTTTTTTGTTCATGTAGGCCTCACGTAGAAAAATGGAGAGCAAAAAATGAAACAAGTTTGAAAACAATGTTATCCTGCAGAATTCGTCTATGACTGCGACTAGCTGGTGTTGATTATAGGATAAAATGCAAAGTAAAGAAGTTGTATTTTCATCTCATAGTAAAAAACTGTCTAAATCCAAGCTGCATTTAAATGTGAATTCCTTCACTTGTTGCAGAACTTCATATGAAAAGTTGCTCTTTTTGTTCATGTAGGCCTACAGAGGAAAAGTGAAATAAAAGATTGATCTGAAGTTCAAACAAGTTTTAAAACGATGTTATCCTGCAGCATGAGGGCAAATAACAAATAAAAAGGTAGCTAAAGTATGAACATGTCAATGACTACAACAAGTGATTATTAGATAAAATGCCAAGTAAATAAGTTGTATTTTCATTTCATCTTAAAACATGCCAATTTCTAGTTATGTCACAAATGTGAATTCCTTCACTTGTTGCTGAACTTCATATGAAAAGTTGGTCTCTTTGTTCATGTAGGCCTACAGAGGAAAAATTGGCTTGAAGTTCAAACAAGTTGAAAACAATGTTCTCCTGCAGCATTAAGGCTGATTAAAAACATAGTTAAAATCTGAATTTGTCAATGACCACAACTGGTTTGCGTTGACATAAGATAAAGGGCAAAGTAAAGAAGTTGTATTTTCATTTCATAGTAAAAATTGGCCACAAATAGTTGCATTACAAATGTGAACTCCTCCTTTCTGCGAACTTAACATGCAAAGTTGCTCTTTTTGTTCATGTAGGCCTACAGAGGAAAAATGAAATAAAAGATTGATCTGAAGTTTGAACAAGTTTGAAAACAACGTTCTCCTGCAGCATGAGGGCAAATAAAAGATAGCTAAAGTATGACTTTGCCTAAGACTGTGACAAATTGGTGTTAATCGTAAGATAAAAAACTAATGCAAAGTAAAGTAGTTCTAATTTCATCTCCTCTTGAAATGGGCCATTTTATAGTAAATAAATGTCTCTTTTTAGTGTATTTTTCCACAAGCAAGGAAGTGGAATGAAGATTAATGAAAGTTAAAAACAAGTTTGAAAACAACTTAATTCTTCAGCATAAAGGCAAATAAAATGAAATGACAAATGACTGCTGTAAAGTGAATAAAACAGTGGTAAAGTTAGACTTACAGTTGGTGTGGATTATGAGGCAGTTTAGTTCATCTAAAATAGACCAATTCATGTCTATGTATGTTACACACATGAGTTCTCTACTTTTTTCAAGGCTTTCAAGGCTATGAAAGGTTGCTATACTGTTTGATGCACTCTTACACACACACACACACACACACACACACACACACACACACACACACACACACACACACACACACACACACAGAGAGAGAGAGAGAGAGAGAGAGAGAGAGAGAGAGAGAGAGAGAGAGAGAGAGAGAGAGAGAGGGGAAAAAAAGACTGATGTGAAGTTGAAGCAAGTTTGAAAACAATCTTTCCCTGGAGCATAAGGGCAAATAAAAAATAAAATAAAGAATGGCTTTATTCAATGATATTTAATGTTAGTTAGAATTAAAACAACAAACTTTATTAAAGAAAAGTTACTGTTACTGAAAAAAAAGATCTGAAGTTAAAACAAGTTTGAAAATGAGCGTATCCTGCAGCATAAAGACAAATAAAATGGAGGCCAAAGTGAGACTTCTTGTTGGTGTTGATTATAAGTAAACAACCAATCCCTACCTATTTGCTAAACTTTAAAAGAAAAGTTACTGTTTGCTCTTCATCACACATAAATACATGGAAAAAAAGATTGAAGTGAAACCAAATTGAAAACAACCTTATCCTGCAGCATAAAGACAAATACAGGGAGGCCAAAGTGAGACTTATTTAGTATTGATTATTAGGAAAACAAACAAACCAAGAAGTTGATCACCAACTTCCTCATGCAATTCTTTGAAAAAGTTGCTTTTAGTTTGTTTTCAGACTATGTGTCGTCCTTCACAAAAAAAAGTGGACCAAAGATCTAGAGTTAAAGCAAGTTAGAAAACAATCTTTTACTGCAGTGTATGGACAAATAAAGGTGGCTAAAGTCAGACTTTACTTTGGTGTTAGTCAAGAAAACAGTAGTAGAAACCAGGAAGTTGATCCCTAGCTTTAACATAAAACTCCAAAAAAAAAAAAAAAAAAAAAAAAAAGCTGCTGTTTGTAGCCTAGGTGCTCCTCTCCACAAATAAAAATATGGGAAAAAAAGACCTTATCCTGCAGCATCAAGACAAATACAGGGAGGCCAAAGTTTGACTTATTTAGTGCTGATTGTTAGAAAAACAACAGTGTAAACCAAGAAAATGAGCACCATGCAAATCTTCATTTCAAAAGTTACTGATTTTAGTCCATGTGCTCCTCTGCTCAAACGAAAATGTGGACAAAAGTTCTTAAGTTAAAGCAAGTTAGAAAACAATCTTTGCTGCAGTGTATGGACAAATATAAAGGTGGCTAAAGTCAGACTTAACTTCAGTGTTGGTCAAGAGGAACAGCAATGTAAACCAGGAAGTTGCTCCCTGGCTTTAATGCAGAACTTCATGAGAAAAGTTGCTGTTTTAGTCCATGTGCTCTCCACTGATAAAAAAAGTGTCAAAAAGATTGGAAGCTAAAGTTAAAAAACAACCTTATAAAGACAAATAAAAGGAAGGGCCGAAGTGAGACTTGCAGTTTGTGTTGATTTTAAGAAAAACAACAACGTAAACCAAGAAGTTCATCACTAACTTTCTCATGCAGATCCTCATTTAAAAAGTTGCTGTTTTTAGTCCATGTGCTCTTCTTCATAAATAAAAAAGCGGACAAAGGATATAAAGTTAAGAAAGTTTGAAAACAGTCTTTTTCTGCAGTGTTTGGGCAAATATAAAGGTGGCTAAAGTCAGACTTTACTTTAGTATTGGTTGTAAGAAAAACAACAATGTAAACCCAGCAGTTGATCACTAGCTTTTTCATGCAAAACTCCATTAAAAAAATAGCTGTTTTAGTCTATGCTCTTCTCCACAAACAGAAAAATGGTAAAAAAGTTTAAAAACAATCTTATCCTGCAGCATAAAGACACAAAAAAGGAAGGCCAAAGTAAGACTTGTAGTTAGTGTTGATTATAAGAAAAACAATAAATGTAAACTAAAGAAGTTGATCACTAACTTTTTTTGCAGAACTTCATTAAAGTGGAAAAAAGTTCTGACATTAAAAGAAGCTTGAAAACAACCGTATCCTTCAGTTTAAATACAAATAAAAAGAGGTTAATGTAAGCCTTTTAGTTAGAGCAGATTAAAAGAAAAACAACCACATAAACTAAATAAGTTAATCACTAACTTTTTTATTCAGAACTCCATAAGAAAAGTTGCTGTTTTTAGTCCATGTGCTTTACTTTACAAATAAAAAAGTGGGCAAAGTTTTAAAATAACATCATCCTGCAGCATAAAGACAAACAAAAGGAGGCCAAAGTGTGATTTCTAGTTGTAGTAGAAGCTGATGCAACAAATGTAAAGAGAAGAAGTTAAAGTTTAAAGGAAGTTTTCTGTCCTCACTCATCTAACATCAGTCTGAGACGCCCCTCCTTCTCTTCACACTAACAAGACTTCTCTCAGCCACATGAAGGTGTTCACATTGAATTAAGGTGTCTTTAAATCTCCACTAATCTCTGTTTTGGTATTTCAGTGGCTTCCTTTGCCAAACAGACACACCCAAGCCACCCATATCTAAATTATTCCTCGTCATTAGCCTGCACACATGTCAGCGAGCTGCACTACGGGGATTTCCACTGACTTGTCCTAATCAGAAAGGTCCTGTCAGGATATGAGTGAGTGGATAACATCTGACACTGGTATCCAACCCTGTGACCCAAACAGTAATTCTATGGCCACTGCGGAGGCCTCCTCTACAAGCATCTTCAAAAACAGGCCTTTGCGCGGGGGCTGGGATGGATGGATTGGGGGTAGGGGGAAAAGCTCGTGAATTCCGGAGGGTGGGCTCTTTAGCCCCGGTGGGTGGAGATGGGGCTTGTTGTTGTTTCATTCCTCCAACGTGTTTTTCCTCTGCGCTCATACCCGGGAATAACCCCTCGAGAAACGTCCCACCAGGGTAGATGTGAGATAAGAGGGGAAGTTTCTCAATGGACGTAGTATTTTTCAGGCGTGTTGTTATCGATCTGCTGTGTGGCCTTGAGTAACCGCAGCTTATGGGTGGAGATACTCTGCTCTGGAGTGTTTGTCACATGATGGTGGACAGAGTAGAATTTGAATATGCAGAGAGGAGCTGATTTATCCAACTGTGTGGAGTGAACTTTTGTGGAAGACACTTTTTTTTGTTAAAGTGACAAACTGCAGGGCTGCAACTAACATGTATTTTCACTGTCTGTTAATCTGTTGATTATTTTCTTGATTAATCGATTAGTTTTTTTGTCTATAAAACATTAAAAAATAGTGAAAAAAAGTCCAAGATGACGTCCACAACCCAAAGATATTCAGTTTACTGTCACAAAGGAGTAAAGAAACAAGAAAATATTCACATTTAAAAATGCTGGAATCAGAGAATTTTCACTTTTTTTCAAGACAAATGACTCAAACTGACTGATTATCAAATCAGTTGGGAATTAATTAAATACTTGACGACTTATTAATAATCACTGCAGCTCTAATTTGTAGTATTTGTTAAAGAAATAAGCATCAATAATGTTATATGTATCAAACGGACATAAAAATGGTTGTAAGTAAATTAAAGTTTTAGTGACACTGGCAGCTTTATTTGCTTTATTCAGATCACTTAGTGATGCCAGAATTTCACTGAAAGTATCCTCAGAGCAAGAAAAAAGTCTTCACAGCTCTCATTTTCTGTAGCCTATCTTTATCCTTTTGTAATGCAGACGAGAATCAAGCCCAAGGCTGCCTTCCTCACACACTATCCACCATCTAATCGTCACTTTGTTGCATCACTTTAAGTGTCCGTTGCCTGAGCACTGACTCTCTACTGACAACTGAACATCACGGGACTGAACACATCAGTTTTCAGGTTTGTTTTTCTGGGTTTTCCAGTCACATTCCAAAGCTGTGAGTTCAGCTCTCCTCTGGTGCCCACTATGATGCTGGGAGGTAACTGGTCGTATGTTAGGAACATGAGCTCAAAAACAACATGGCCATGCATGGAGAGCATAGAAAATGAGTAGTGTGTTTTTTTTATCCTGCATTGTTGTGATAAGTTATTTTAGTCTCAGGTAAAGGGGACTTGTGTTTCTCAGTGTGGTTGGCTGTAACAAAGATGTGAGGTGATATAACTGAAGTACAAGTCAGATTCTTAGGTGTTAGTTTGAGGTGAAACAAGACAAAGATACAGGAACACAGTGAGATGTGCTTCCTGTTTTATTGGTCTTATAAGTTAACCTTATCTTCCAAATCAAGAGTGTAGGTTTTGTTCCAAATTTGTGTGTGTATTTGTGTGTGTTTGTGTAGTGGGAGAACATTTAGCATTACACACTTAATTTCCAGGATTCTGGTTACTGTTAAGCACCAATGTGTCTTTGCTGCATCAATTTCTGATGTAAATATCTTGTCCTCTGATACTTTTATGTTTGACTGGGGGCAACAAATGTTCCAAATATTGAGGTGTCCCCCCCCCGAAATCTACACCTATGTCCCACTTATGTAGTTCTTTATGTAGTTTTATTTTGGTAAAAGACATGTCTGAGATGGATGACAAAATTGTGCTTTAGAAATGGAAGTTGATCAGTATTTTTGTTTGTACAACTCTATAAGAAAAGTTGGTGTTTCAGTCCATTTGTTGTTTATTTAGGCTACAAATGCTATTTTTGGTGTCCATAAGAGCTGTGGGCTGGGCAACGAAATAACTAAAATGCAAGTCAGTACACATATTTTTAAATGTTTTTTTGAACACTTAATATCCTGGATTCAAAGCCATTACTGTTCTTTTAAAAATCTACAAATCTTACCTCTGTGGCGCTATCTTTGGTGTCTTATAAGAGACATGTTTTTTTAAACACTTAATATCCTGGATTGTGGTTAACTGTTAGCTGTAATTTGTGTCCTCTCTGCATCAGTATCTGGTGTAAATGTCTTGTCAAAATAAAAGTCCTCTGATATTCTTATATTTGATTGGGGGGCAACAAATGTTCTAAATATTGAGGGGGATGTGTCCCCCTGTGTCCCTGCTGAAATCTACTTCTGTATCCCAGTTATGTAGTTTTATTTTGGTAAAAGACATGTCTGAGATGGATGAGAAATCGTGCTTTAGAAAGGGAAGTTGATCACTAACTTTTTTGTAGAATTTCATAAGAAAAGTTGGTGTTTTTATTCTGTATGTTGTTCACTTACAAATGTCTTTCCTCTGCAGTGCTATTTTTGGTGTCTCATAAGGGCAGCTAAATAACTATGCAACTATGCAAGTTGATATACATACTTTTAAAAATGGTTTCATATGTTGGTGGCATTAAAAAAAGGTGCAAGGTGCACCAATGTGTGCCTTCTCTGCATCAATTTCTAATGTAAATGTCTTGTCAAAATAAAAGTCCTCTAATAGTTTTTTGTTTGATAGGGGGCAACAAATGCAGGGGGATGTACACCTATGTTCCAGTTATGTAGTTTGTTATGTAGTTTTATTCTTGGTAAAAGACATGTCTGAGATGGATGGCAAAATTAGTTTTAGAAAGAGAAGTTGATCACTAACTTTTTTGTAGACCTTCATAAGAAAAGTTGATGTTTTAGTCCATGTTTTGTTCTTTTACAAATCTGTAGTGGTATTTTTGGTGTCTTATAAGAGCTGTGGGCTGGGCAACTAAATAACTAACATACAAATCAGCATACATATTTTTAAATCATTTTTAAACACTGAATATCCTGGATTCTGGTTAACTATTCTGCCTCGATTTTGGATCTTTGGATAAAGGTCTTGTCAAAATAAAAGTCCTCTGATAGTTTTATGTTGTATTGGGGGCAACAAATGCACATGTTCTAAATAATCAGGGGGATGTGTCCCCTATGTCCCCCCAATATGTACCCCTATGTCCCAGTTATGTATTTTTATTTTGGTAAAAGACATGTCTTTGATTGTGCTTTAGAAAGGGAAGGAGATCACTAACGTTTTTGTAAAACTCGGTAAGAAAAGTTGGTGTTTTCTGTCCATTCAGTCCATGTTCTCTTACAAATGTCTCTGCAATGCTATAAGGGCTGTGGGCTGGGCAACTAAATAACTGACATGCGAGTCAGTATAGATATTTTTGTGGTGTAAAGGTCTTGTCAAAATAAAAGTCCTCTGATAGTTTTATGCTGTATTGGGGGCAACAAATGCATATGTTATAAATATTGAGGGGGATGTGTCCCCTGTGTCCCCCCCGAAATCTACACCTATGCCCCAGTTATGTAGATTTATTTTGGTAAAGGACATGTCTGAGATTTTGCTTTAGAAAGGGAAGTTGATCACTAACTTTTTGTAAATCTTTGTAAGGAAAGTTGGTGTTTTAGTCCATAAACTGTTCTTTTACAAATCTACAAATGTCTCACCACTGCAATGCGATTTTTTGGTGTCTTATAAGAGCTGTGGGCTGGGCAGCTAAATAACTAACATGCGAGTCACTATACATATTTTTAAATCTTTTTTTTAAACACTTAAAATCCTGGATTCTGGTGAAATGTTTGGCACTAATTTGTCTTTTCTTCATCAATTTGTGATGTAAATGTCAAACTCAAAGTCCTCTGATAGTTTTATGTTTGATTGGGGGAGACAATATTTTGGTAAAAGACAGAAGTTGATCACTAACTTTTTTTGCTGACCTTCATATGAAAAGTTGGTGTTTTAGTCCATGAACTGTTCTTTTACCGATCTTTAAATCGTACCTCTGCAGTGCTATATTTGGTGCCCAATAGAAGCTGTGGACCGGGCAACTAAATAACTAACATGCAAGTCAGTATACATATTTAAAAAAAATCTTTTCATATGTTGGTTGCGTAAAAAAAAAAAAAAAAGGTGGGTGGTGCTGCAATGTGTGCCTTTACTGCATTGATTTGAGTCCTCTGGTACTTTTTTGTTTGATTAGGAGCAACAGTTGCACATGTTCTAAATACTGAGGGGAGTGTGTACCCTGTGTCCCCCCAATATCTACACCTATGCCCCAGTTATGTAGTTTTGTTTTGGTACAAGACATGTCTGAGATGGATGACAAAATTGTGCTTTAGAAAGGGAAGTTCATCACTAACTTTTCTGTAGAACTTTGAAAGGAAAGTTGGTGTTTTAGTCCATGTGCTGCTCTTTTACAAATCTACAAACGTCTCACCACTGCAGTGCTACATTTGGTGTCTCATAAGAGCTGTGGGCTGGGCGGCTAAATAACTAACATGCGAGTCACTATACATATTTTTAAATCTTTTTTTTAACACTTAAAATCCTGGATTCTGGTGAAATCTTTGGCACTAATTTGTCTTTTCTTCATCAATTTGTGATGTAAATGTCAAACTAAAAGTCCTCTGATGCTTTTATGTATGAGTAAGGGCAACAAATGCACATGTTCTAAATAATCAGGGGTGTGTGTCCCCTGTGTCCCCCCCAAATCTACACCCATGTGTAGTTTGTTATGTAGTTTTATTTAAGTACAAGACATGTCTGAGATGGATGACAAAATTCAGTAACTTTCTTTGTAGAACTTTATAAGAAAAGTTGGTGTTTTAAGTCCATGTGCTGCTCTCTTTGTTATGTAGTTTTATTTTGGTAAAAGACATGTCTGAGATAGATGATGAAATTGTGCTTTAGAAAGGGAAGTTGATCACTAACTTTTTTTTGTAGAACGACATAAGGAAAGTTGTTGTTTTAATCCATTTACTGTTCTCATATAAATCTGCAAATCTTACCTCTGCAGTGCTATTTTTAGTGTCTGTGGGCTGGGCAACTGAATAACTAACATGTGAGTCAGTATACATATTTTTTAAAATCTTTTAAATTCTTTTAAACTATTCTGCACCAATTCCTGCATCATTTTCTGATGTAAATAAAAGTCCTCTGCTACTTTATGTGTGACTGTGCACAACAAATGCACATGTTCTAAATATTGAGGGGGATGTGTCCCCTGTGTCCTCTTAAAATCGACACCTATGTCCCAGTTATGTAGTTTTATTTTGATAAAAGACATGTCTGAGATTGAACTGAGCTAAGTTTTAGAAAGGGAAGTGAGCACTAACTTTTTGTTGAACTTAGTAAGGAAAGTTGGTGTTTTAGTCCATGTGCTGCTCTTTTATAAATCTACTAATCTTACCTCTGCTGTGCTATTTTAAGGGCAACTAAATAACTGACATCTAAGTCAATGTACAAATTTCTAAAAAAAATCTTCTCACATTAGGTTCCAGTTCTATAAAACACAAAATACAAGACACATGCATGTTTATGCATGATAACAGGGAAATCTTTTTTAAAATCTTGCTGTTGTTTTTGCCCTATTTTTCCTCTTTCCACCTCATGTTGTGTTTTGTCCTGCTGCTGTGACCACCCAATTGCCCCCTGAGGAATCATTCAAATTTAATTGAATCCTATCTAATCTAATCTGAGACTATAATAGCTCCATGTAGCTCCACAAACCCCTCATGATGCAGCCTTATCACCATCACAGCACAGCATACACAGAAACAATCTGCTGCATGTTCCTGGCTGTTATAAACACACATCATGTTTTTATCGCGATCACATAACAGGGCTGCATTCTGCTCGTGGTTGCGAGTCCGATTCCCCTCTTCCCCTCTTCCCTGGAATGGCAGGGCAGAAATTAGTAGCCAGAAAGCATGTAATTGACAAAGTCACGTGTTCTCACTACGGGCACGGGCACAGCCAGCTCGCGAGCGAATGAGAGCTCAGGAGCGAGAGAGCGAGGGAGCGAGAGAAGGAGGCAGAGAGAGGAAGAGGGAGAGCAGTGCAGAGGTGGTGTGAGTGAGGAAGGGAATTGAAGGGAAGAAAGAGAGACATGACAAAAATATCAAAAGGCAGAAAGCACGCCGTACCATGCGAGCTAAATTGGTGACCGATGGGATCGAGGATGTCGGATTAATGGTGACTACCGCAGCCCGTTTTCGCAGAGGAAGCTTCTCTATTGCAACTTGGGCGCAGAGGGTCCGCGGGGAAACATGGCCGAAGGTTATTCTGCAATTATTTTCTATTTTCTGCCCTTTAGTTTTTCCTCCCTATGTGCTCGCGCGAGGAAGGGGAGGTGGCGGCGGGGGCAAGGTGCAACGTGATTGTTGTTCCAAACCTTAAAAAAAAAAAAAAACCCCGACCTGAACCGCCCCTGCCGAGCCGAGCACCGTATCTCTCCATGTTTCGCTGCATTAACATATAGCCTATGCATTGTTACAGCCTATATGCTGCTGTGCACACTCGTAAAGCTCGAGGAACCATGTGTACACCTGCCTGTTTTTTTTTTTTTTGGATCCTGTAGCATGCAACTCCACGGGGGCTGTGGATGCACGAGACAAAAATCCTCCACAAGTTAGACCCACTGAGCATGCCTGTGCACGAGTCCGAGCCGATCATCTGTCAGGGACTAACAAACAACTTTTTTTTTTTTTTTTTTTTTTGGAGGAAATGTTTGCGGTGACGCACACGCAGCGCCACGCGCCCCTCTGCTCGCTTTAAATGATGTCGAAAAATACAAAGTGTAGGAAATTTCTACCGGCCCTGAACTTCACATAGCCTCAAGTGGAGGGGATTCCCCCCACGCTTCTTCTTGAAGTTTTTTTTTTTTTCCACGCAACAGAACCCCCTTATTAAACTTATATAAAGCTTTACGCACGCATGGAAGCAGCCATACTTTGCTGTGTCTTCCCCGAGTGTGTGAGATTAAGTTTGCTGCTTGTGTGTGTGTGTTGCAGGAGGGCCGGGTAAAGGTGGCGGAGAAGACCCCGCCAAGTCCACCGAGCAGGAGGACCGGACTCGACCTCAGATCCTGTCGGGATCGGGCTTCTGCAAATGGTTCAACGTCCGGATGGGCTTTGGATTTATCTCAATGACCAGCAGCGAAGGGAGCCCCGTCGACCCCCCTCTGGATGTTTTCGTCCACCAAGTAAGTTTAAAAACATCCGCGGTGCAGTGATGTTGTTTTTCCTTCTTCTTTTTTACTTTTATTTCCTTTCCACAACAAATTTCACTGTCACTTCAAATCCTCATCTTGATCCCCGCACCCCCTCCACCCTCCACCCTTCTCTTTTATTTCTCCTCACAGCACCCAGCTACATTGTACCATCCGGATGTTTTGCATTGCCCAACACGTTACTGTGTAATCACACGTTGTCCACGGGCTTGGGGGAAAAAAAACACGTTTAAGTTTCCTCTTTAAGACCACATGCGTCCTAGGCTGTCCCCTCCCTCGCTTCCCTCTGCACTGTAAAGGGAAGGGAAGAAATGTCGTGTGGCTATGACACGGTTAGTTTCACACTTGGCTCTAATGGACAGCAGAGCTGGCTTGATATGAGGCCAGCTAACATGTCGGAAAGCATGTTCTTTAAAAGAAAAAAAAGTCAAAGTGTGCACTGTGGTGCAGCTCAGGGAGCTCCTTCTGCTGCTGTTTTCTGCATGGATCTGAAACACCCCCCCTCCCCTTTTTTTTTTTTTTTTTTTTTTTTTTTACATTTGGCCTGTTTTGCACCGCATGTTGATTTATTGTGCATGGAGTTCATTTCTGAGGCTTTGTTTTCGACTTATTCTGCACCACACAAAGAGCCTCCCTTCCCTTCAAGCTCCCTCCACGTTTTTAATCGCCCTCCTTTTTTTTACGGTGCTATAAAGTGGCTTTAAAATACTCGAGAAGGAACGACAGAGGATGAGGAAAGGCATTTTCACCATTTCATTTGACACCCTCCCCTAGAGGTGTCTTTATTGTGGGCTCACGGGATGTTGTGCTGAACTGGTGGGAAGAAGGAGGGGGAGCATATCAGGGGTCAGATGTCAGCAGTGATGTAGTGGTGAATAAAAAAAAAAGGGGTCCTCTGATCATTATCAGGACAAGTGGGAGGATTTAGAAATATAAATTATGTATTCACAAAAGCATGATTTTATGTTCTCATCATGTGGAACTTTTAACTTTTAATTTTAAGATTTTTTTAAAAGTTGCCAGACTAAAATAGAAAATGGGGCCTCTTGAGTTTGGATTGGTGTGCTAAAAAAAAAAGATTTAGTTAACCTATTTGTTGTGGCTCAGCTGTACACCAGTGGGACAGTTTGCAGCGATGAAATGAGGTCTTTAATGCTGCTATATTTAACTTTTCTCTATGTTGCATTTTGTTATTTTTATATATTTCTTTTTTTGGTCAATGACACATTATCGTCCTTGACCTGTCATTTACATCTTCTAATCATTATAAAAGTGCTATTTTTCTATATAAAGTTGTTTAAAAATATTTTCTAATGACAATCAAGGGCATAGTGTTCGTTTCAGTATTTTTTTTACATATATATATCCTTTATTTAACCTCATCGAGATTAAAAACCTCTTTTTCAAGTGTGACCTGGCCACTAAAATGTTGCTACAAGTGACAACAACTGTCATACCCAACAAATAAATATGCAAATAACAGAAACACAAGGGGGACACACATGAAACAGGTTTTAGAGTCCTTTGCTTGAAAATTTTAAGCGTTAAATTCTTAAATTTGCTGCAAATTTGATGAATTTTTATGCACTAATTGTCTTTTTTGCATCAATTTATGCAGCAAATGTTTTAATTTTGTCAATAAAAAGTGTGACAAATGCACATGTTCTAAGTAATAAGTGCACCCCGCTGAATCTACACCTAAGCTGACAATATAAATCAATTTAGATATAAAATAATTTGAATTTACAAGTGAAGTTGTTGCTTAAAAAAATCCAATTTTTAGTGAATCATGTTCACACAATATGTCGACCTTTGCTTCATCTTTCTACATTGATTATCATGTGTAGGCCTACTTGCACTTTAAATATTTGCTTGTGTGTGTATCCAGTTTCTATATGCGAGCACCGCTATGCGTATATGAAAAGAAGGAGAGGCTGAGGAAAGTGCATATTGCAGTGTTGCGTTATCAATTTTTTTTCCTTGATTGATTCTTTCATATTGTGGCTCCATCGACTCTAACGCGCTGCATTTACCTACATACACCGGGCTCCTAATTTCCCTGCTGGCCAGAGACTTTTTAGAAGTGGATCAGGCCAGTGAGAGAGATGGAAGGTGTAGTCTGGAGAAGCTGAGCTGAAGTCAAATAAACGCTGTCTGTCTCAGCAGTTTGTTACCTATAGGACAGCACAGGGCTGGTGCCATATAGGTGTCTGCGGGATTATTCTTTAGTGAGGTGATATTAAATTGGCTGCAGCTATTAACTGTTTCTGCTCAGGGTGACGACTTTCTTTAATTGTGTGCGGCTTGCTGCATTTTTAAAGTAGAAAAAAATGCAAATTGTTCCAGTAAAACCTTTTTTATATGAATTAGCTTGCATACAATGAATCATATGTTTACACTAGTGCATTTCCCTCCAGTGTTTCCAGCTCCATGTTTACCATAATACAGCTGTCATTTAGCACAAAGAGCAGACAATATGCATTCATAAGCACATTGTCATATTGGATGCAAAACACCCCATTCCTTTGCAAGTATTTGCATATACACACTCATTAAGTCAGTCACTCATTCTCTCTGACTCTTCTCCCTCTCTGTTTCTCTGCTGTCAGCCTGAAGACATTTGGACATATTGATGCTGTCTCCCAGCGTTTGGGAAATGTTCATTGAATTAAAAATCCTGCAGGTTGTCTTTTATGTTGCTGCAGCGCTTTATTTTCTGGTAATAAGCACGGGGGAGTATTTCTGTGAAATTTGTGACACGCGTAAATAGCAGAGCTTTATTATACAAGCTGTTGAAAGAGAGAGTTTGGCTTGACACAAAGGTCAGGCGGTGTTTTCTGCATTTATGATACAAGGTTAATTGTGTGTTGCTGAAAAAAAAAAATAGTGTACTGATTGCAGATTTATTCCTGCACACTTCCCCTATATGTGTATATATATATATATATATGTATAGGCTGAGGTAAGAACGATGGGGAGGGGAAGAGGGAGCATGAGGACAGGAGAAAGAGGGGGGAGAGTGAGAGGAGGAGTTTTCCTAGGAGAGGGAAAGAGGAGGGATGTGGGAAAAAATAAGTGTTGGTGAGGGGTGGTGGTGGTGGTGAAGGGGGGAGGGTGGGTGGGGGGCGCTAGTGGTAGTCGAGGAGGAAAACATGAGCGAGAGGTTGGAAAAAGACGAGTGAGTGAAAGAGCAGGAGGTAAGGGAGAGGGGAGGGTGAGAGTGTGTGTGTGTGTGTGTGTGTGTGTGTGTGTGTGTGTGTGTGTGAGAGTCAGCGAGAGGGTCCCCGCCCGACCACGAGTTCTCTTCCTGGGAGGCCTCTTCATCAGGGCTCCTATCTGATCACTTCCTTTTAGAAGGTGTGTGTGAGAGCGAGTAATTAAGCTTCTTCACCCGTTTTTTTACCTCTCTGCTTAGCGATTCGGCGCACAAAGCCGTTTCATTATCTCTGTTTGTCAACCCCTTCTCTACCTGGACTGAGTGTTTTTTTTCTGTGTGGAAGTGTGTGTGTGTGAGTGTGTGTGTGTGCGAGTTCCTGCTGGGACACGGGGGGTGCTCTCTCCTCGGGCATTCTTTTAAAAAGAGGAATTTCTTTAAAGACAAAAAGGCAGGAGGGTTGGGTGGGGTGAGGGGGTGTGTGGCGGTGAGGTGGGGGGCTGCTTGCCCTTTGTCGGTAATCAGTTTGAAATGTTGAACAGTTTGCTGCTGCTGCTGCTGCTATTCTCCTGAAACCTCCAGAGTGTGTGTTCAATTTATGGAGCCCCCGTGAGTGTGTGTGTGGCTCTTACTTTCTGCTCTTAACCACCAGGTTGTTGATGTCTACATGTGAACCGTTGTAAGATGTTTGAGGTTTTTCGAGTGTGTGTGTGTGTGCGTGCGCGCGAGAGAGAGTGTGTGTGTTTTGTGTAGCGAGGTTAAAGTGGGCCCCTAGTGAGATTAACCTCTGGTCCGTGTCACCGTTTGGCATGCAGGCCCCACCCATCTCTGCCTCCAGATAGCCAGTATCAGGCTTTGTCTCTCCTGCAGCCACACTATCCCACCCCCCACCACCACCCACACCACCACCCTCCCCTACAACCTCCTCCTCCTCCTCCTCCGCCTCCTCCTCCACCAACCCACCCTTCTCTTCTGCACATCAAAAAACGCAAAAGAAGAAGAAAGACTAGTCATGTGACTTCCTTTTGAGGAGCTGGCCACATACAGCGGAGATGATTGGTAATTGGAAAGGTGGCGGAGTAGAAAGCAGAGCAGGGCTAAAAACAAGTCGCAGTTCACCTGAAATACAAAGAGAGCGCCTGCAGAGTGTTGGCTGTGTTTGCACCTCGCGCATTTATTTATTTCATTTGATTTAAAGAATCAGAACAGGCTGAGACACTTAACAATTAAACTAAGTAAAAAGCGAAGGCAAACAGTAAATTAGTTTTTTGAAAAGAAGCTTTTTTTCAACACTTTTTTGCTAAAACCAAAAATATTCAGTTTACTTTTTAATATGAAAAGCAAATCATCACATTTAAGAAGAAGAAAAGGAATGTTTTTGCTTCAAAAATAACCAAAACAATTAATTAATCACCAAAATAGTTACAGATTAGTTATCAGTCAATTATCAGACTGATCGTTTAAAAAAATATAAGGGAAAAAACATTTAAAAAGAATATTAAGAGTTTAGTTTTGGGTGTTGGAAGCTGAGATCACACACAGCCAAACTCTCTTTATAAAGGTGGGGAAAAATATTAGAAAAATAACATTGCTACTTCTCTCAAATGAAAAACATGCTTGTCACAAAGCATGAGACTCAGATGAGAAGATAACATGTAAAAATAAGATCTGCCACATTTTCTAATGAACAGTCAGTCCTGCTTTGATCATATTAATCTCTTCATATCAGCGCCATAAGAGAGCTCATCAGCTAATAAGCATCATCCCACATCAGACATGCGTCATGCTCGTGCCTGAAGGTGGATTTCTGTGCAAAAATACACACAAGAAGACAAATACAGCGGCGGGTTTTTGCATTCACAGACTCTGCTGCAACACAATCAATTAGATAATGATTTTAATTTAGAGCATGTGCAGTGATAATGTTCATACAGCTTGAACTAGGGACTGCTGATGAAAACTAAGCTTTCAGCTAAGTTGGGTGCATTAGGGCTGCAGTGGTATAAAAATTAATGATTGTTATGAGGTGTGCATTAGACTGTCTGCGGTGTTGGGGGGAAAAAGCATCCGGAAGGAGAGTGTCACCTGCGTACATGCATCTGCTGTCCTCCTCGACTGTATGAGACTTTTTACACAGAGACTTTTTTACAATGAAGCGTTTGTTCAAATGAAAAAGGCTCATTGTCAGTGATAATTTTAATAATAATAATAATTGTGTGACACCTGTGAGACTGTGAAGCTGTGATTATTTTCTGAGGCAGTTAATCGTACAGTGAAATCTCATATTGTTACATTTACGTTTGTTTGAATGTTGATTAAAGTGCATTGTCCCTTTTTTTAAAAAAAAAATAATTAAATCGCATTAAACTGAATGTAGTTTGGTTAGACCGCTCTGGATTAGAGTAAAGAGTTGTGTTCACTGTGCCATCTATTGCACGTCTGTCCATCCTGGATGAGGAATCCCTCCTCAGTTGCTCTTCTACCATTGTTTTTACCCCCATTAAAGGTTTTTTTTGGGGGGAGTTTTCCCTTATTCTGTGAGGGTCCAAAGGACAGAGGGATGTCGTATGCTGTAAAGCCCTCTGAGGCACATTGTGATTTGTGACATTGGGCTTTATAAATAAAATTAAATTGAATTACTGGGGGATCGGTCGCAAATGCCGAACGTATCCAAGTGTGCGTTTTCTGCTATTATTGTGGGTCTAATAATTGTCTGTCAAGCTATACTAAGACACTGGGAGAATAGGTTAATGCAATGGTGGAAATGGCATGTTATGAATGTATGCTCGGTAGAATAAATGGCGAGCAGGAGAGAGGAGTGTCTCCTTGGGACCGGTTATGGACTCGTATCAAAATGGAGGACAAGCCTATATAATTATGAACTTGCTCAGTGGTTATGTGACCCTGTAGCGTGATGTATGAGGACATACGTGTGCCGTGTTTTCTTTCCTCATAGACTTATTTATTAATTTTTCTTCACGTAGTCCACCTCCATATTATAAAATATATAAATATATATAAAATACTTGCCTTGTATTCTTGTATGCCCACAAAATAATATAAATAAGCCATGTACCGAGCCTTTTAAAGTGATAAAAACTTGAGTTATAAAAATAATAATAATAATTAAACTATGGCAAATGCAGGCAATTACAGAAAGACTGAGTCTGTGTTAATGCTATGCCTTAAACCAAGTTTAGTATCTTAAAATGTTTCACAAAATCATATAAGAAGCTTTTTATTTCATATTTATGTATAAAAAAATTGCCATCAGTAATTTTCTATGAGTAGGTGTCACTTTCTGAAATAGCTATATATTGAATATTTAAAGGAACACACCCACTGGTGTAAAACCAGATTTGAACGTGTGCTTGTGTTTTGAATGGCTCCAGTTATTAGCAGGCCGTGTGTTTTATCACCAGTCACCTCGGCGAGGTTCATTTCCCCCCTCTCGTGCTGATAAACGTAGCGAGATGATGTAGTGCTTCCTCCCTCAGATCAAATATTTGCCCCCGTCATAATCGGGGGTGTTGGATGTTGTTAATTTGAAGCAGGGGAAACATGAAGTCTTTTTAGTGTTTGATGGGGGTTGGGCAGGGTTCAAGGGTCAGGGCCGCTAATGACAACGTGTTGAGGAGGGCTGGGGTGTCAGCGTCATAAGAGAGGCTCTGTTGATGGTTCTCATCGACGTGTTTGTGTGTGCGCGTTTTTTTCTTCCCCTCCTCCTCCTCCTCTTTCTTCCTCATCCAGCGTTCTCACTCCTTTTCTCTCTCTCTCGTCTTTCTTCTTTGGTTTATATGCGTCCTGTTGGGTTATGTCCATCTGAGCTGATCTGGCCCAGCTTTGTCCACTTAGCATTTCCTGTGTGTAAAAAGCTACTTAATGGCACCACGCCACATGGTGACCGCCATCTCCCTCACCCCTACACACCCCCTTTTCCTCTCAATGCGAGCACGATCCAGCGTGCGGCTCTGCGTGGGCCACCTCTGATTTAAAGCATCCCATAATTAGCCATTCCATAGCCGGTGGTCGCCACGGAGAGAGGCTGGTGGAGAATGGTGGGTGTCCTCTCTCCGCTTCCCCATCCCCTCACGTTACAGCTTCCTGTATTGATTGCTGGGCCTGGTGATGACGAGGGCCTGGCTGATGAAAAGGAGGGCTATTTCTATCCAGGATGTTGGAGTCCGTATTGATCGCTGGCTCCTTCCTACACACACACATACACGTACACACACACACACACACGGAGCCATAGGAAGATATTTATTACATATAAGGAAGCTCGTAAGCATAATCAAGCCATCTCAGAGTCGGTATCCATTTTGTTGGCTCAGTTACTTCACTTTTTAGGATGACAGTAGCTGCTGGTGGCTCTGAGTTAAAGCGCTGAGAGCTGGTGTGGTCCGCCAGTCGGGCAGGGGGTGGTGCTGCGATGGTTATACCACTGACCCCCGGATTTCTGCTGCTGACCTGTGGGGCTCCTGATCAAATGGGGGTTTTGTTCCTGGGCTCCCCCCAGGTCCAGCCACTGATCAGGAGTTGCTCCTCCATTGGAGCTGAACAGAATGCGCTGGAGGCATTTCCATGAACCTCCCCCCACCACCACCTCCTCCTCCTCCTCCTCCTCCAAACTCCCTCCCTCATCCACCACCCCCTGCTCCAGGCCACTCCTCCATTTTGTGTTCACCCTCTCTCTCCCTCTCTCTCTCCCTCTCTCTCACGTTCTCTCGTTCCCTCTCCGCGGCCGTGCCCTTTCCTGACCTCTGTGCGTAAACTGAAACGGGTCAGGACACCCGCCAGGTCACTCGAGAGGAGGGGACTCGGGTTACAGGTTCTGATTTGTGAAGTTTTTTTTTTCTTTTTTCTCACACACATTGACACACACCAGCGTGGAGGCACACACACACACACATGTAAATCCACATGCTGCGTTTTATTACGTAATTGTGGAGAGACTGAGCTGCTGCAAGCCCATGCTTCAGAAATGTAGCTCATCTGAGACATGAAGGCGTGAGTGTGATACCACGTCTCATATGGAGGACGTGTGTTAGTGTGTGTTAGTGTGTGTGTGTTTTCCTGCATTTCTGCAGAACAAAAGGGGTTGTGTGGTTTCCTCACTGGTGCATTGTGGGCATTGACGGGGTTGAAGAGGGGGTAGGGTGCTGAGACAAACCACTCAACTTTGACCTGGAGAGACAAGCTGCCTGTGGACTGAAGACAGGAGAGGAACAGGAAGGGCTCATGCGCCGCACGGTCTGAGAGACGAGTCGATGACTATTCATCATTATTCAGAATCCGTTTTGTTTTGTGGGGGGATGGGCGCAATTTTTTATTCACTTTCTACTGATTTCTGCTGCAGGAGTGCCTCTCAGTCATTTGGATGGTCTAATGATGGTAATCATAAAATCAATTTGGGGTTTTAATTTGAACGAGCAGGTTTCTGACTGCTGCGGGTTGTTTATGGAAAAAAAAGAAGGAGAAAGCCAGGTTTGGTGTATGCATGTCGTCGCAGTTTTGGTTGATACATTAATAAATGATCGATTGTGGAATCTGGGAATTCATTGTTTTTGCTGCAGAGCAACTCCACATCGATCTTTATCACATAAAGCCATAAGCTCAGCTTGTAACTCCCCTCCTCGTCCTCTGCTGTTTTACTCCACCTCTTACATCTGTTGTGCAAAATCTCATTTCCATTCCCTGATTCTCGTCCTTTCCTCAAAGCCAAATCCAATACCTGAATGCCCAAAATGGACAAGCCCTCCATCAGAAATCGACTAGAAGCAGAGTGGCCCTGGCCGTAGCCCTCAGTGACTGCAGGGAGAGAGTCAGGCGGGACATCGGCTAGGGAGAGCAATGAATTAATATTTGGCAAATAATTTATTTTGAGCAGCAACTCATTTTAATTTCTTCTAAATTGTAGAATATTAAAAATGTCTAAATAAGGAGGGGAGAAGTGCTTTAAAGAAGTTAGATGTTAGGACACAAGGGACAGTTGTTTTGTGTATGTTTTAGTGAGGAATTAACTGTTTGACATTACACATATTTCCAAGGGCATAAGCTTCGTTTTAGCACTGGTGGAGGACACTTATGAAACAGGAGGTTTTGGGTCCTTTTCTGGGAAATTATGAGCATCAAACACTTAATTTCCTGCATCCAATTTGTGCCCTTTCTGCCTCTGTTTGTGGTGCAAATGTCTTTAATTTCATCAAAATAATAATTTTCGTATTTTCACTGAAGGGACAAATGCACATTCTGAATATTGAGAGGGACACGTTCCCCGCACCCCCTCTGAAATCACACCTATTCCTATTTCAGTTCCTATAATCTGACCCACTATTAGCTCCTTGTGGTTAAATTTGATTGACTTTTGAATTCTACACCATTTGCAGCTACTTCGATTACAGATTTAAATCAATATAAATGGTTATGTGTATGTAAATATAATGTAAAAAGCATTCACACACACACACACATTACTTAAAATGATCTAAAAAAGATAAATGCATACATAAGGAGTTTTTAAAATTCTTTTGTGCACACTTTCGTTGCCCTTCATAAACATTTTAGCAGAGAAACAGCAGCAACAAGATGAAATTATATCAGCCTGTTTTCTTTTTAAAGTTGTCAAAAAATGTTTTAATGTAGTAAATTTGTCCTTCATACAAAGCTTTTTAGGTATCAAGTTAAAGTTGGGTGTAAAGCTAATATAGAAAGCTAACTTATTTGAGTTGTGTGAATCACTGGTTCCAATCTGGAGGTTTGGAACACCATTAGGAGTCGTCAAAGCTTCAAGGTGGGTCATAAGGCCTTCGTGATTTTAAGGGGTGTAAGAAAGAAAGATAAAAGATAAAAATTTCATTTCATTTCATTAATTTCCACGTGGCTTGGTATTGCCCAAATGTATTGTTTCTTATTGCCTCAACTTATTGTTTCTTTTTGTTTCACTTTCAGTCTGAAAGCTCAACATTAAAGTGAAACGTTACATAGATGTAACTGTGAGGAAATGTTTTCCTACCAGTTTTCTACCATTAATTTCTGTAAAGAAAACTAAATGAATTAGTTATGATCAGAGTTTAGATTATTATTCAACATATAAACTTAGCTGAACACAAGCTACATTCACAAAACCACCTTCATTCCCTGCATTAAAAAAGAATGCAGTTAAAACAACCAAAGAGCTCTTAGAACAGTGGCCGTGTGTCAGAGAGAGGGGAAAAATAAATTTATTAAGTGTGTGTGACTGTTAAAAGTTAAAAGAAATGAACAAAATACAGATAATCATATAAAAAAAAGTCAGGATAAATCCTCTGTGGTGCATTAATCACAGGAAAAACCTGCTCAGAATTCATCCAAATCACTTGTTTTACACAATTGTCCTGCAGTTATTGTGCTCACTATTTGGTTTAATTGTACAGTAAATCAATAATTTTCAACTGTTACTGTTTTGCATCGACTAGAATACGAAATATCAGTTAAATATGTCACTTATTCAGTTTACTTAAAGATAGAAAAAAGGCTACCTCAAGGAAAGAATGTTAGGAATTGTGAAAAATAAAGGAAATATAATATATTAGATAGCACTGCATGAAAATGGTCCTTCAAAATAACTCATTTTAACCAGTGAGATAACAGCTTTATATCCTAAAAAGCTTTTCATGCACACATGGAAGCCGTGGCCTGTTCCACGTAATTACATTCTGCTGAGAGTTTTTCATTTTGCCGTGCGATGGTGTTGACATTTCTCAGTCGAGTTGAAAGCTGTGCTAATTGCTGCAAACATAATTCTTCTTTTTGTATTTTACTCTATTACGCCTTCATTTATTTATTTATGTCTGTTATAAATGTTTGAAAAAATAAGCTTAAATAGTTAAACACATTTTTTCAAGTTAATTCTGACCAAACTTGCCTGTTAGAGGCACACGCTGGAACTTTAATGTGATCCTCGATTTATCCCAATCTTCCACTTTTATCTTCATTTTTACCTTCATGTCACAATGCTGTCTATTCAGGCAGGTATCCATCAGAGTGCAGTGAGCTCAGACACTATTCTTAGTTTGTAATTATTTCACACATCTTTTATCTGTCCTCTCACTGCTTTCTACATCCCCACCTTTTCACTCTCCTACCTATTCATTTATATCCACTAATAGAGCACCTTTAGCTTCCTGTAACTGCAGTCGTTGACACAGACATTATAGAAAAAAAAAAAAAAAAAATGCTGCCGAGCACATTTTCTCTCCTTCCTGTATAGTTTCACATTTGATTCCCTCTGATCATTTGTTCCTTTCTCTTCCTCTTTCTCCTACACATCCGTGAATTTACAGATAGGCTGCGGTGTTATTTATAGGCCTCGATGTATAGTAGGTAGTAGGTTTGCTCTGCGCACTGCGTGCTCGTGTGGGTGTGTGTTTACCTATGCCGAGATCTGCTGGGCTCGCTGCGATTCATGAAGGTCACGGATACAGTGCCTATCAGCCGTCCGTTCTGTGCGATCAACAACACATAAATCATTGTCCGGTGGTTATGTAGTAACTAAATCAATAATGCCGATCATGTAGATAAGACGGATGGTGGATGTGCTGAGGGAAAATGATTGCACGGGGCGCGACGTCTTTTCTCCCTTTTGCAAAAGGAATAGGAAGTGGTGCCTCTGCGAAAAGTAGATAAAGGGAGTGAAGCAAGGACGCTGTGTGCGAGATAAGTCGCTCTGTGCACAGACAGTTGGTGCAAACCACATACAGTCAATCCACCATGTTTGAATGATGTCTCTCTGTGTACATTGTGTGCTGCTGGATGTTTGCCGCATGCAGCAGTGCGTTCGCAGCCCCACAGTAAACTTCCCAGTGTTAATAAGACTCGATTCTTCTGCGGCCATTATTAAGAGATGAAAAGTGTCGATGGGGGACCTGACAATGCTCTCAGGCAACAACATTTAAGCTTCAAATTAGCTCTGCTGATGTGTGGACTTACATAACACGGCTGCTGAGCCTCACTGTATGCTAATGATTGAAAAACCCAGGTATTGAAATGTGTCTTTTCATTAAAAAAAATGACCTTTTTTGGGTCTCTTAACCCCTCACCTGCTTATTGAAGACAGTTTATGTATAAAGCATGTGCTCTTTGTCAAGTTAATGTATCATTCGAGGTTAAAATGCACCCAGTAGAGCCAGCCAAGGTAAAGCACATCTTGATACCACTGTGTATGTGAAGCCTTTAAAAATGACATATTGGAGAGATTCGAACTGCCTTTGTAGAGCTCCCAAACGATTCATTATTCAAGGCCATGTGGGTTTGAGTGAGTCAGATATATATTTTCTTACCGCTGTGTTACTTTGAATTGTGCTCTGACAAAAGTCTCAGGCACAAGCACCCCATTAGAATTATTGTTGCCTCCTCGCCCACAGAAACACACGAAACTTTCTGCTTTGATTCTGAAATCAGAGCGATTTCAAGTAACAAACTTTCAGCCAACAAAGTGAACATCCGCTGATTTAACGCAGACCCTTGTGTATTTGAGGCGTTATCGTTTTTTTTTTTTAAATAATTCATCGAGCTATAAGCGCCTGCCACTTTTAAATGGATAATTGCTTTCGTTCTCCCAACAGAGCAAACTGGTGATGGAGGGCTTCCGCAGCTTAAAGGAGGGTGAGCAGGTGGAGTTCACCTATAAGAAGTCCTCTAAGGGCCTGGAGTCCCTGCGGGTGACCGGACCTGGTGGGGGACCCTGCGCAGGCAGCGAGAGGAGACCCAAAGGGAAGGTCCCACTCCAGAAACGCAAACCAAAGGGAGACCGGTGAGTAATTATAAAAAGATGAAACATATTTTTATGTTTTCAGTGCAGGAATGTAATGATTCACGTGCATGCGTGCTCACCTCACCAGTCTCCATCTAACAAAAGCTGTATGTGAGCGTTGGTCGCTGGCTCTCACCAGACAGGGCTGCCTATAGTAAAGGGAGACATATGTTATATGTACATCTCACTGCAGAGAGCCATTTCTGAGTGGGCTGAGATTATAGATTAAATCTATTCAATCTGCCCGAGTACATGCCTGTTGCTATGGTTATTGTGCACCATAATAAGGAATTGAATAGGGCACTTTGCCTGCCTTTGCCGCTATTTTAAATCAATTTGCCAGCTTTTACATTAGAGACGGCATTAGCACAGGGATGGATTGGGCTTATATGCATCTCAATGCGGCAGTAGCTCAATCAATTGTTTTGTCCTCACTAAAATCCTGAAGGGTGCTTTGCTAAAATCTGTCAGAGGGAGCCATATGGAGCTCCTTGAAAACGCCTGGTGGTTTTAAGCAGAGGAGGCTGTTTTTTCCCCCGTCCTCCTGTTGACGGAGAACGACGTATAGCAAAACGCTGGCAGGCAGAGCCGAGCGTGTACTGTATATCTGCTGTAGGGAGGCATCACATGACCGCCATGCAGCATTTACATTAGAAGGTCCAGCTCTGCCACTCTTTATGTTGCTGCATCACAGCTGCTTCAGCCGAACAACCTCTGTGTCCTCCCTTTTTTTTTCTTTCTTAAGGTGTGAAGAGAAAAGCTTTTGTTATAAAGGAGGAAACAGTATCTGCGAGAGAAGGCTCCCTGATTGTTTTACACAGCTGAATAATTCAGTTTATTTGGGATAATTGATCCAGTGTTAGGTCAAGTGTCTCTACCTTCTACTGAGGTGGTAGCAAGGCGGTATTGGATTCAGAGATGGCAGGTAGATGTCTGTGATGTCATCCGTGTCTTTGTGAGCGCGCTCAGTGTGAGCGGCTCCTGTGGCGGTTACTGCTGCTCTGACCCCTGCTGGTCACTCTGTTCTGCTGCCGACTATTGTGCAGTCCATTCTTTACACTGCTGCTGTGTAGCTCTCATCTGTGTGAGGCAGGGCTGCAAAATGAATGGAAATATAATTGAAATGGCAACATGACCAAGTACAATATCCATCGCAGAGGCTGCAACCTCTTGATAAAGGTAAAATGTGTAGCGACAAACCTCTGTGAATGAAGCATTGTGGTGCTATAGAGATGCCTAGGCCTAAAAATCATACTCCAGACACAGGGGAACACGCTTGCTTGCAGCAGACCCCAGCAAAAATCCCGTCATTTTAATTTTTTTTTTTAAGTTTTCCAGTAAAAATAAAGGGCAAAAATTACATTTTTTACCAACTCAAATTGCAAATCTGCAGTATGTGTCTTTCCATATCTTGCAGCCCTTCTCTTAAAGTGTTTGATGTAAGAATTGCGTTGAAATATTCTGCTTGCAGAAAAACAAAAACACACCCTCCTAAAGTAAATGTCTCCATAAAAGTTAAAGATTACATGAGACTGCAGTACTCCCCAAATATTTTCAGCTATCGTGTTCATCATTAAGGTGTTTCCTGTTTCTTTTATATACAGTATAGTTCATCTATAAGTCATGCGATTTTTAAATCAACATAAATACAAAGAACCAAAGACTAACCTGTATGCAAATTTATTCCTTTAAGATAAGCGCTGAGAGAAGGGTCAACTCATTTTCCATGGGCTCCTACACATAATACAACATCAAGGTGTAAACAAACAAAACAATAAACAGTCTGACACACTGAAAAAAAACAGACTACACAAAAATAGTGAATAAAAATAACTGTTAAATGGCTTCAAAATTGCTAAGAACATGTGTTAATTAATGGGAAATAAAACATGAACAATTAGTCTTCAAATAGGAAATCAGGGCTTTCTTAAACACACTAAGTGATGTCACAGACCTTTATAAAACAGGTCTTACAGAGTAAAATATTTCATCTTAACTGATTAAAAAAAGCTGTAGACATGACAGTGTCGTTATCTCACAAGTCTTGTTGCTAGGAAAAATGTAATTTTAATTCTGACGCTACATTGTTCTCTGTAAATATTGAAATGTTGAAATCCTTTAAATTGGTTTAGCTGAGATTAATCTCTTTATAATTAGCCACTGCAAATTTGACACACGAAAGGAAGATGTTTGGTTTAATTTTTAATTTAATAAACGTCAAAGTGTCGCCTTAATTCTGTCTAAAATGATACATAATTGTATTGTTGTTTTATGGCTGTTAATTTAAAGTCTGCTGCTGAAGCTGTTTTGTCTCATATGAATCTAGCTGTAGTTATTTTGGTGAGCGTCTCAAAACCTGATGTAATTATGATATATTCTCCAAGTTTTAGTGTAGGAGGCATTACAGAAATGCATCAGATAAAACATCCCTCCACAGATCTGAGGATGTTAAATGCTCTCTGGAGTTGATTCATCCGCTGTTTAAAAGCATTGAACACTGAAGCAGACTTTAGCCTTCATTAGAGAAACCTGTGTTTTCTTACAAAGTGCCAACATGCTCGTTTACTGCGTCCATGCTTGTTCTGTTAATTGGCTGTCAAACTGGATGCTTTTTAAACCCTTGATGGCGAACCTTTGTTTCATGATCATGTTCTGCTGCTGCTTCCAGCGTCTACCTAAAGACTCTGTTTGGCCGTACCCTTGAATCAAACTCACCGTGAAACACACACAATTTAAACCAGAGGATGTGTCATCTGTTTTAGACGTCGTGGCCTGAGATGTGTCGAGCACTGTACGGCAGATTAGCAAAAGAAAAGAAAAAGAGACACAGAGCTGTGTAAAGTGACACACAGCCTTAAAGAAGAGCATCTATTGTCTGTAAAAGAGCAAAAATTGTCCATTTGATTTGACGTGGTGCCAGAACAGTTGGTGGCATCCCGACGGGCTGAAATCTTGGCCACCGTTTGCCTTCTGTCTTTTTTTCTTTTATTCTTGTTCTTTCAGCACCCAATTGCTTCTTGTCAAATTTAATAACACAGTGTAGTTTGGCATGCCACAGAGTGCTGCTCACGGCTGAGCCGCAGCTATACGCGGTGTCATACTGCCATCTAGTGCTCAGTCTGAGCTGCAGCAGGTGCTTCAACTCCACCGTGCTGATGTTTCACGAGGATATGATTTCTGTTTTTATTTTATTTTATTTTATTTTTTTTAAGCAGAGGCATGTATTGATTAATTAAAAAAAATCATATTTACATTTCTCAGTTAATAGAAGGTGAATAGGGTAAAAAACTTAGCTAACAGATATCACCATGAAACTTCCCCAGCTGATCACTTACATCAAGACAAGTAATTTTTAATTACAGATTTTCTCGAATTTTGTGTTTAAATACGCAAATAAGGCATTTCTTAATTACTGTAAAACTTAAACTAAAAGCCCAGTCCCTTTTCCAGCCCCGTGTGGCTACACATTTCAACAAATAAATGCCTGTCTCATTCAGACGCCTGGTCTGGTTGCCAAGCAGCTCTTTTTTATCTTCTATTTCTTTTTGAGATCAGTTGTTTATTGTTTATATTATAGGCGGGAAAGGAAGTGTTGCAGTCGCAAATGTGCAATACAAGAAAGAAATCAGACATCTCTCTGCCCCCGTCATTTCCCTTGTTCCCTTTCCCCTGATCCTCTTTCCCCTGACAAGGACAAGACCATAGTACCAGAGCTGCAAATACTAGCAGCTTAGCTAAGTAAGGCAGTTATTGACTAACAATTACAATTGTCATCGTAATTATCGTCACCATTATTACTGGTAATTGCAGCCGTACAAGTAAATGTACATGGACTTAGTACAAGCATAAAGCAAAAACATGCAGGAAAAAAGTGAAAAAAATAAATAATAAAAAAATACAATAAAATAAATAGATACATAAATAAATGATAAATAATTATCACCATCAAATTAAAGAAAAAATTTAAATTAATGATCACCATCATTACGATAAATTGCAGCCCTACAAGAAAATGTACATGGACAAAAACATGCAGGAAAAGAAAGGAAAATGATAATAATAAAAATAAATTTAAAGCAACACTAATAATAAATAAAATATTACAGTAATAACAACACTTTTCTTCTCTCTATTTCATTCACTCCAACCCCACACGTTTGCCAGCCAGGAATCCAATGAGAGTTACAGACATAAACCAGGAATTAAATACATATGCCAATTTCCTCCATCATCATGATGATATCTGCAGAAACAGCCGTGAGAATATATAAAATATATGTCTACATGTAAAGTCATTAAAGGAAATACAGAGCACATAGTTTACAGAAGATGTATGTATAACATTTCAAGCAGGTAAGAAAGCAAATGCATAACTCATAACTGCAGATAGTAACATCAAAGCACAGATCTTTTCTTTAGTCTCTGACGAACAAATGATACTGTGTGTCGCAGCAGAATGTAGACGAGCTGTAGAAAGCTGTAGCTGTGCAGTATCTCTATAAGAGGAGAGCCATTCCCTTAGCGACAGCGTATGTGGAGATTTCCTACCATCCTTTGAGCAGCTGTTTAACCAGCTAACAAGAGGCGCCTATCATTTATATTTAGCTCTATAGAAGAAGTGTCATTAAGTAATAGCGCTGAGAGTGAGGGATGGCTTTTCATATGATATCGGACAAAGAGCTTGAAATGTTTTTCCGAAAACCACTAACCCCCCTGGGCAGTGCTAAATCATGTGGAAAAAAAGTACCAGTGATATTGTCTAGGCAAAAGTCACAATAAGGAAAAGTGTTAGGTTTCACACAGTTTTTTTGTATAAAACATGTATAAAACCAGGTTGTTGGCTACCTCAAATTGTGTGCCCACTCCTCGATTACCCTGTAAGTTATTGATATTCCTTTATTCTGTAAGGTCCTCAGATCAACAGAATTAAAAGGGTTTTTTTAATAAAAAAAAAAAACCAAATTGTGAGTATTGTTTTAACAGGATAAAGTGGTGTTGTGTTGGCATGCCGTAGTCCTTGAGAGCTTTAACTCACTCTCTCTCTGATGTGCTGTCTGTCGGCGCTAGATCAAATTATATAGATTTATAACTGACATATTATCTGAAGCCTAATTTTTAAACAAGTAATATTCATACTGGTTTAAATAAACAATTTGATTGTATTTCCCATCGTTGCTGAGCAACAGTTTTGTGTGAAAGGAATTAAAGGCCTGTCCCAAATATACGCCTGTTGATTTCAGTGATTTAATCAAATAATACTGAGGCTATTAATTGAAGTTTTATGGTAAAATGTACAAATTTGTATCAGTCGCCACCAGAAGAGAAATATGAACATTACACAAGGCCAGGCTCAAAATCCTTCTTTAATTTTGTTGATATATTAAGAGAGAATTATGGATGTGTCCTTTAATCACTCTATAAATCAGCAAATACAACAGCAATAAAACAAATCTTATGTAAATGTTTTTAAGGAACAAAATGTTTTATAAATTAGGCTTTAAATGATATATGTACAAACACCTTACATTAAACCCCTCAGAATATAAATAAGAGTAAAACTGGAAAGTTTGGTGTTTGTAAGTGCTACTGAAGTGGAGATTTCTGGCTTAAAGTGTGAGGAAATAAAACGTGTATTTTTATTTTTTTAATTATTTTTTATTTTTTTGAGAAAATGGCCTTGAAATATTTGAATTGTTGTCTTTTTTAGACCAAAATTAAGACCCCATAGGTGAATACAATACTAATTTTAACTAACAGATATGATCATGAAATATCCCCAGTTAATTATTAACATTGAAACAGTTATTTTTTGTTTTACAAGTTTTCTGAAATTTTGTGTTTAAATGTTTGAGTGAGGAATTGTTAAATGTGATGTAAATTTCTAGAACAGAGATCTGAACATTGGATGGACTGGTTAAAATCCTTTTTTCATTGTGTTACTTGCTGTGAGGATCCAAGGACAGAGGGATTTCATATGCTGTAAATCCCTCTAAGGCAAATGTGATTTGTGATATTAGGCTTTATATATAAAATTTAATTAAACTGAATTAAATTGACACATTAAGAATCAGCGGTTTTACACAGGGAATTTGGCGTATCTCTTTTTATCACTCTATAAATCAGAAAATACTAACAACAGCCATGAAAAACATAAATAAATAAATAAAAATTCAACATGTTTTTAGGAATAAAATGTAAAAAAAAAAGCAGGTTATGAATGATATATGAACAAACTCAGTAAAACCTTTCAGAATGTAGATGGGAATAAAACTGAAAAGTCTGATGTATGTGTTACTGAAGTGGAGATTTTTGGCTCACACTGTGAGAAAATATTTTGTGGTGTTGTTTTTTAAACATTCAAAAAAGGCATCATCTAATTAAATATATTGTTTTTGTAAATAAATTCCCAGAACAGAAATCTGAACTAAAATAAACACCTAAATATGTATTTTGGATGTTTTCTTTCCACAAATCTGAGAGAAGATAAGAAGGCAAAATAAGTTCAGATTTTCCTTAAAGTCCCAGTTAAAGTTTCCTCAAAATAAAATCAGTTGCACAAAATACCCTTAAGCCTTCTCCTTAATGTTACCTTAAAATGTTCACTTGAGTATTTAAGTATAATACCAGGACAAGAAAACCATAAAGAATCCTAGGACGGTTGCACAAAAGAACTTAGCAACCAAAGCAAGGTATAAAAAAAACTTAAGATACCTCTGACTCGATCTTAACTGCAACATGACTGAGTTTATGATGATAAATTTAAAATACAAACACACTTGGAGAAGAGTGTTTTGTGACCAGGAGAACCCAGTGGATATGCTTTTTATTTTAAACAATAGATTTGACTGAATTAATTTTCGTTGTAATTTCTGTTTTCTGCTATTTGGGGATCAGATTTAAGTAAAATCTTTTGTTTCTCTGACCAATACAGTTTTCTTGCCTTCCTTTCCTCTGTCATTTTTTCATTATCTAACTATAAGCCAGCTGTTTGTGACGATAACAGGCATCACAAGCTTGAGTCCAAGCGAACAAACAGTCTCCATGGAAACTTTTACAGCTGAAAAATCTTTTTCAATGCAGTGAATGAATTGATGTTTTTCCTTAATTAAGGAAGGGATTCTGTGCAGCTGTGTAAGGAGAAATTAAGCCTTAAAGAGAAAACCTAAGGTGTTTTGTGCAACTGGTCTGAGGAAATTAAATATTTGATGTTCAAAGTGTCCCCCAAATGTCCCCACATGTTTCACATGTGTCCCCCCTGATGTTGAGCCAAAAAGCTACACCCTTTGACCAGTGCATGCAGTGTCTCCCTTAATGTATAAACTTGTCTCATGTGTCATAATGTGATGAGGGTTTCTGTTGTCTCTCCTCCTTGTCTCCTCCACCCTCTGCAGCTGTTATAACTGTGGAGGTCTGGATCACCATGCCAAGGAGTGTGGCCTGCCCCCCCAGCCAAAGAAATGCCACTACTGCCAGAGCATCACGCACATGGTGGCTCAGTGTCCCCACAAGGCGCTGGCGCCCGCCACAGGCTCTCAGGACCAACATGCGTCTACCTCGGCCTTCAGCCCAGGGACCGGGCCCTACCTCTGCCCCCCGGAGGAGGAGGAGCGCTCCGGCTCGTCTCCCCTGGAGGGCTCCTCCTCCTCCCCCGAGGAGCCCCACACACACCGCGGCCCCCGGACCCAGAGGTGGAGGAAATCCTGAAGAAAGCCCATAGAGGTGAACCTGTCACCTGCTAACCCCCGACCCTCATGTCTCCCCTCAATCAAGGATACCCGAAGCCCCCCCGCCCCCCCCACCCTCATCTACCTCACACCTGTGAAAAAAATGGGAGGTCTTGATTTCTTTACTTTTATTTTATTTTTTTATTTCTCTAACCAGCGCAGCTATGGCAACGATCAACGGGGTACGGACGTGCGTGAATGTGTGTGACTGACTTGCAGTCATCTTGTGCAGCTATGGCAACCACCGCTGGAATGGTGACTGCAGGGAATGACTGTTTTTCTTGTTTCAATCAGTGCAGCTCAAGAGTGAAACAACGTGGTATGAATCTTGTTTTTTTTTTCCTCCTCGGACCTAAGTGTTGGCCATTTCGAATGCTTTTTTTCCTTACAGATGTTGTTGATTTTAAAGCCACAAATGTCTATCCTGTAGGCCTAATCATTCCGAAAATCATGTTGCATCCTTATGGCACACACGGTAGCTCATTTATAAGAAGGATTAGAAGAAGACTTTTAAAAGCTTGAGACCCTCTAAGCGATAATCCAGACCCGTTAGGATTGTTAGCTCGGCTTATGAAGATCTGTAGGGAAACTTTACGGATTCCGGAGGGAATTTTTCTAAAGACGGCGAGCTGCTAAAACACATTCTCTATAACCTCAAAACGCTCACAAACCTCTCCCTTACATGAAATAGACTGGACCAACTGATTGTCACAGAGTGTGTGTTTGTGCATGCACGTGCAAGACTGAGAGAGGGAACGGAAAAAAAAGTGTGTGTTTGTATGCGTGTGTCGGGCATGCTCCGAAAGAAACTGTCAGACCGGCCTCTTCTCCGGGCGCGAGTCAACACTATTAACGTTTCCTATTATTAGACATAGACCAGCTTAGGTAAGACGTCATATAATCCAGCTAGATCATAGTTTAGATTCAAGGTAATGAATCAATCATTAGACTTCCATTTTGGTTGTTGCATAATTAGTTGAAAATAACATTACAGTTTATAAAATCATAGTATAAGTCATTAATATATATGTAAAGTCACAAGATATAATTGAAATTCTATTAACTTTAAGTAATGCATATATAAGGAATTAGCTCTGACATAGGTGAATAGCCCTGTATATTGCATGGGACATGTTGTTGTGTGAAAACTTGTAGCTCTCTCTCTATTTAACCGTTTTCATCCATGACAAATCAAACTGACTTTTTGTTTTTATAAATTTACACCACGCCTTCTTCTTCACCAGTTCATATAGACCGAATCACTGTGATGTGGCGTGAACACTTCCGGGTAGACAACTGGCATTTTCAGCTGTGAGTGTAACGTTTAAAGATTTAAGCACAGTGGTCCGACCTGTTTGACTTTTCTACTGCGCTTATTATTTGTACTTTGTTGCTTTGCTAGTGTCTTTGATAAACCAAATCTACCGGAAACAAATTTGCTTTTCCTAGGATGGCGAAGGCATGATCCGCCTTATGCTAGCTTTCTCTGCCTCTAATTTGCTTGCCCTGACATTTTTGCCCTAAGGGTACAGTCACACATGTGAGTGAATACAGGCAAGTGATGGGTGGTGTGAGCAGTGCCTGATGTGACATTCACAGAAGGCTAGCTTGCTGGCTAAAATTAGCTAGCTTGCTAATAAATACCGCAAAATACGATGTTATTGTACATTGTCTGGTGGCACGGTGCTTCAGTGGTTGGCATTGTCGCCTCAAAGCAAGAGGGTTCCTGGTTTGAACCCTGAGTGCGGAGTTTGCATGCTCTTTCCGTGTCAGCGTGGGTTTTCTCCGGGTGCTCCGGTTTCCCCCACAGTCCAAAGACATGCAGGTTAATTGGTGACTCTAAATTGTCCGTAGGTGTGAATGTGAGTGTGAATGGTTGTCTGTCTCTATGTGTCAGCCCTGTGATAGTCTGGCGACCTGTCCAGGGTGTACCTCGCCTCTCGCCCAGTGTCAGTCAGGATAGGCTCCAGCCCCCCTCACCACCCCTAACAGGATAAGCAGTTACAGAATGAATGAATGGTACATTTTCCATTATCTTATGTTCCACGTCTGTCTCCCAGCTCACTGCCAACCACTGTCATGGTCAATATCATACAGTATCGGTTGGTTAGACACGGCAACAATCAGTGTCTCCTCCACATACTTTTTTGCGACTGGTTAAAGCTGCGACTTTGTCAGTCAAAGCTCAAAGTTGAACACTGCACGATGCGAAGATGCGAATTTTGCTTTGCCAGCGGAAGCGAATTCTTTTTTTGCCCCTCTGCTCACAATGAATAGAGGCGAAACGGGAGGCAAATATTTGCCAATGTCAGTTTCACTCATGTGTGACCGTACCCTAACCCCAACCAATCTTTCTTCTCTTGCCGAAACCTAACCAATGCAACCAATGAAACAAAGTGTACCAGCCATTCAGAAACAGTAGGACGGGTCATGCCATCGCTATCATAGGAAACACCGGTGAACCAGCAACAACGGCATAGAAGCTAAGCTATGTACTGCTGTGGATGGGTGCTGCAGTGAAATGTATTTTTGCCACCTAAAAAAATGTATATCAGTTCAAGTGTACGCTATAATTCGAATGTTTTCACTGCTTTATGTTACACAATAACTGATCGACGTAGCAGTAGACCAGCAAATCCCATGTTCTAAAATAACTGTTTTTTGGGGGGCTTTATTGGCCTCATTTGACAAGACAGTTAAAGCATGAAAGGGGGAAAGGGTTGGAATTGAAGCTGCGTTGGTTGCGGCAAGGACACAGCCTTTGTACATGGGGGGCCTGCTGTACTAGGTGAGCTAGTGGGCACCCCTAAAATAACTGTTTTTGTCAATGTAGTCTGGTGGCTTTGAGATAACGGCTTCAGTTCCCCATTGGAAAGGGCTGTCTGATGGCAAGCTACAGCAGTGAAAATATCCGAAATATAGTGTACACTTGAACTGATGTTGCTATTCGGCTAAAAACTAGCCAATTTAGGCAGCATTTGCTCAGCGTCGAGGTTTTCTACCCGGAAGTTCTTGTAAACAAACATCGTGATTCGATCTATAGCCAGCGATCACCTCCGACCCAGCACAAAGACTCACCTTGTTTGATTAAAGGTGCAGACCATTACAGTGTCATCACAGCTGCTCTTACTTACTTAATACCTCACCACTTCTTCCTCTTTGGAGAAACGAATGTCACAGAACGCCAAGCTGTTTGCTCTCCCAGCTGTGTTGCAGTAAGATCGAACCACCTGTTCCTCTTCCATCTGTGCCTACCAGTTGTTAGTTAGCACCAGCCAGGTAATGCTCACTCCTCTTTAGGATGATGAGAGGCCGTCACTGCTGCTGCTGCTTCAGACTCACTGAAGAGCGAGAAAGAGATAGAGAGGGAGAGAGAGATAGAGAAAGAGTGCTGCTTTTGGTATAACTTGAATCCCAAGCATGGCTTTAGTGGCACTTACTTGTGACCTAACAACTCTTCTCTGACCATATTGAATGTGAAAAGAGCTTATCTGAAGTGGACTCCTCACAAAGTTCTCGTCGGGGTCGCTTTGGAGTTGTATCTTAATGTTCTGACAAATCAAATAACTTTGTATGATGATATCAAACTAGCTTGTGTGTTTTTAAAAAAAAGCTCTAAGTAGACAACCAACTTTCTTTTGGTATATTTCTATACCAAAGAGTTTGGCTTTATTTTTTTGAAGGCATTTAAAGTTTGCTGAAGTGCTTGCTATCCTCGCTCTTTCACAATAAGAGCGACTTATTGCTGAAAGCGCAACACTGCGGTTCTTTCTTTTTTTTTTTTTTTAATGTACAGCTTTTTGAATGTGTGCGTGCGTTAAAAAAAAAAAAAAAAAAAATCAAATCTCAACAATACAGCATGACAGGAGAAAAAAAAAGTGAATGACCAAACCACATGATGAGCACAGCCCATGCTCAAATCTTTATGGAAACAACATCTTTTTGTATGATGTATTTGTACATTTTTACACACAATTCCTCTCAGGATGATGAACTGTTCTCAGGGAATTAACCAAAAAAGTGTATTTTATTCTTTTGGGAATCATCCACTGACTGACTCAACAAACTCTGTTAAGCAATGGCGAAAAGACGTATGTAACCGATTCATGTACTGATATTAGCAACTACCTCTTGAGTTATACATAGTTGTGCATTTCTTTTTGTTTTGTATATTTTTTGATGAGCTTGTATGATTAACTGTAGGTCTCTATTGTACTGAGGTTTTGTGTGAGAAGTTCCCTAGTGTTGCCACAGACTCCCTGGTCTTCCTTCCCAGATTTGATGAGTTACTTTTTTTTTCTTTTACTGCAAAACTTTTTTTTTTTTGTTTACAGCAAAAGCCTACCTCATATGCGCTGTTCCTCCACAAACTCCTTACCTCCTCCCAGACCCCCTTCTACCTCCTCCATGCAGTTGTTTGTTAATTAAATTGCCACTTGTCGCACTAGAGTCACGCCGCATTTTCAACAAATCAGCCCTGAAATGGCTCGTCACTTGTGACTCCAAATATATCTTACAATCAAAGCCCTTTTTGAAGGTTTTACACACATTTTTCAGAATGGGCGTGTTTGCCTCACACATCCAGGGTGAAGTTTTTCTGCCAGCTCTGTGTTATACCGTCAGTATACACTCATCACTTAGCTGCAGACAGCCAGTGAGTTTACCTCAGTTCGTTGGGCTAGCTATAGACATGTTGAATATGAAATATTTAACATTTCCGTGTGAACACATTTTTGAAAAGACATGGACTGTTGTTTTTAGTTTGTAAGTATTTTATCATAACCGTTTTTGTAACCACTTCATGTGATGGGCTAAAAGGTGGAGAAGAATAGGATTGTACTTCGCACAAGGAGTGCCTATCTCTATGTTTTGTTTGTCTGACCCTTTTACCAAATAGATATTTTCCTCTTTTTTGGGCTCCATGGTAATGGCCTTTATCTGCCATTTTTACAGCCTCAGATAATCAGAAGTTGTGTGGTTTGGAGATGATGCCCCTTCTTGTTTCAAACTACATTTGTAGTTTAGAACAGCATTGTTAACAGTTAACATGAAATCAGTAGATTTTGTACTAATGGTGACATTGCATAGACGTCATTCTAAAAAAAAAAAAATGTTTATGAAGATGAATATTGTTAAAAGTACTTTTTTAAAACTAACTCATGAGATCAAAGATTGATTTTGCATATGGCCGCAGTATTACAGTTCACTGAGAGAATCACTACGTTGCAGTGGGCCTGCATATGGAACTGAACGCTTGTTTATGCCAGTTATGAACAAAATACACGACGGCGGTTAAAATATAGTGATATTATTGTTGTTAGTAGCTTTATATTTTCTTCCAATCAATGTAACTACTGATTGATCTCTTGTTTATTGTCCTGTTCAGTATTCGACACAGCCAAGAAACCCTCTCGTACAAGAGAATAATCTCCTTATAAGGAAGTGGTTATCGTAGAGGGTTGTCAAGGCTGCATGTAGGATAACAAATTGGTAGAAACGTGTTATTAATATTCCCCCTCTTGTCTTAAAGGGTAACTTATGTATTTTTCAACCTGGACCCTATTTTCCCATTTTTTTGTGTCTAAGTGATTAATGGGAACAACAAGTTTTGACACTGGTCCAGTATTGAGCGAGAGGGCTGCAGCTGCACCGATGAAACAGGATGCAGTGTAACCACTCAGGGCATTTGTGCACTGTCAACTTACATTCGCTATAAGTGTTTATTTTTGCCCCTTACAGTCTCAGATTATTACTCTGTCTGACAATTTATGAATAGCAATCCCACAGAGATAGACCTTCTTGCTTAAGAGTAAGATCCTTTTGTTTAACCAGAAGCGGCCCCATAATTGTCATAACCAAATCCACCAGACTCCATTTAAATAAATGGTAATTTTAGTGTGTATAGAGCCAGTATATTTTGACATCTAGCTGGGTGAATTAAGAGTTTATTTCAACCATACCAGAGTTGGTGATTGTTGAAATAATGGAGAGACGGACCAAGATGTTGTTTTCGAGTTTTATTTTGTTTCTGTCAGCTTTGAATGAAGAGTGTTTTACCGTGATTAAATTACTGTTTATTTAAATGGAGTCTGGTGGGTTTGATGAAAGCAGGTTCGGGGCTGTTTCTGGTTTAACAAAAAGGATCTTGCTCTTAAACAAGCCTGTTTCTGTAGGTATCCTTTCCATAATGCTGTCAAACACTTGCAATAGCAATCTGAGCCTCAGTGTCAAAACAAGTACTTTTAGTGGACGGAAATTGATGGTGCACAAATTCCCTAAGTGACTATATTGCAGCCTGTTTTACTGCTGCCAGCCGCAGGGGTCTGCTTAATACTGGACCAATCTAAAGAATTGTTGTTCCAGTTAGTCACTTAGACACAAAAGCATGGGAATATAAGTTCTAGGTTGAAAAATACAAATTTTACTCTTAGGTTTTGAATCATACAAACATGAGACCACAGGAGCAGAGTCTCATCCATGCAATCATCAGAAATGTTGCAGAGGGTTTCACTCAAGACCAAACATTGGTGAACCTGAATGTACCAGTTGTATTTCAGCAGAAGGCTCAAATAAGAAAAATCTAGTGCGTGGTCTTAACTTTTTGGACCTCAATCCAAATGACCACCCCGTGGCTTCTTCATTTGGAATAGACCCCTGAGAGCCAACACTGGTGCGTTTCTGCCCCACAGTGGTGTTAATGAAGAAATTAAATGTCAGATGCTATGTGGCGTTATGCAGTGTTCAAAGGCATTGTAGAGATTATATCACTTACATGACACCATGTTAACAAAGATTGTGGTATTTATTGAGAAACTGGGATAAATCAGATTAACTGTTTTTTTTTTTTTGTTTTTTGTTTTTTTTTAAAGAGTCTTTGTTTTTATCTTTTATTTCTTTAAATGGATTTGTGTAAAGCTGAAAGGATAATTCAGGTTTTGTGGTCACGTAGTTCTTTTGCCTCACGATAGAGAGCCGAAGTCATGACATCACATCCGGACTAAAAAAAAAAAAAAAAAAATTGGGGTTCAACTTAACTCTGAGACAAATCAGCATCTGCTATAGAAGTTGCTTCTTAAAACGGAAACCTTTGTGGTTTTGACAAACTTAAACCATAGATACTTTGTAAACATAAAAAAATGACAGCTTCCATGAAAAAACTACAACCACAGCTGAACCTGTACTTATATCAAAGTAACTTGATTTCGTCCATATTCTTTAAACTCGCCAAGGCACTCTTCTAAAAGAATTATTCAACTTTCTAGTTGTAATCTGTACTGCCGCAACACATCTACAGTCTTCTTCCTCTCTGTCCTGCTGTTATTACAGATATCTCTGACATTTAGCCGGAGATCTCTAGGGCTTATGGGAACTTGTGTTCATTGTAGCCACTAACACATATACAGAGATATCGAATTAACAACGACAGTAGATCGTTTTTCAAAAACTACCGTCCTTACCTGAACATATGAAGCAAGCCACATGAAATAGCCTACTGTTGACAACAGCTCTGTTCCAAGGCCGTATTTCTAGTATTTAGAATGAATGTCATTAAAATTTTGAATGAGGTTTTCTTTGTGGAGCAGAACCTGGAAGTTCCCGTTTCACTTCGGCTCTCTGTAAGAAAAGGATGTATAAGTGTGGTAAGGTCTGTGGAAACATTCATACAAGTATGTTTAAATTGGGTGGGTTTTGTTGCTGTCCAGTGAAAACCATGTATTTCCAAGTGTTATGGGGAGCCACGCCCATTTTTAAAATTCATACATGTTATTTCTGTGGTCTACAACAGTGCAAAAATATAGAAAAACATGAACAACTCTCCCATTTCCAGAAACGAGAGTGCTTAAACTCAAGTTTGCGATGTCATCAAGTAAAAAGTCTGGAGCTGCTGTATAGACAATGAATTGGTAAAGATGTAGTATATGGGTACATTTTCTCTGAACACTACAATAGGATAAGCTCATTTGGGTCTAAAAAGAAAAACATTATGTGGGTCCACGAAATCAGGCCCCCATTTTTTGTCTTTGGAGCAACTCCAGACTTTATATCAAATGACATCACAAGTGTAAGACGTCTTCTCTGGTTTCTGGCCTTGAGAGAGAGAGTAGCTCAGGTTCACAAATATCGACTGAACTTTCGAGGCCATGGCAATAACATATTGCAATTCTTAATTTAGATGGCGTCCCCCTTTAAGAAAAACATCTTTGTTTTAAAGTAATACTTTAAACATTTTTGAGAAATACACCTAATTGTTTTCTGGCAGAGAATTAGATAAGAAGGTCGATGCCATACCAGTATCACTTTGGTACACTAGATATATGGTTACATTTGGCAGCTGGTTAGCTTATCTGAGCTTAGCTTAGCATAAAGAGTGAAAGCAGAGGGAAAATGGTTTTTAAAAAAGTACCTTACCAGCACCTTTGAAGCTTTAAAAATTAGTAAACTTAAAAAAATGCAAATTAGTAACCTAACCCTTTGGAAAGAGCCAGGATAGTGGTTTTCCCCTGCTTCCAGTCTTTGTGCTAAGCTAAACTAAGCTAACTGGCTCAAAATGTTTCCCAAAATGTCTTAAACCTCAAACCTTAAGGAGAATTTAAACATTCATTTAATTCGAAAAGTTCGAAATGACAAAATTTGAGGTTTCACTGGACAGTGACTTAATCTCGAATTAGAATAATATTGACTCATGTAATTGAGGAAAAAATTGTGTCTACATTTTTCAGATGAATTGCTAAATGAATGAATTAGTAATAATGCACAGCTGGTCCAAAGACTACTCCAAAACCCAAGAATGGTATGAAAATCATATTTAGGCCTGTACAATGAAGACAAACAAAACCTGAATTATCCTGAACAATGTATCAAAAGCCTCTGGAGACAGACAGACAGACAGGATGTACTATGCCATGATCCCAGACAGGGAAACCTCAGCAGCCAGTCTTACTGCTCCCTCATGTGGTTGTTTAGGAGATGACTGCAGACGGACTGAAGTTCACATACCTCAACTGCTGCCTTTTTGTCAGCTGCTCTGTGCTTTGCCTTGACTGGAGAAACAATGTATTCTAGGGAATGATCATTTATGATGTTTATTTTTTTAACTGAACTGTATCATGTCGGATTCATATTGTGTTTATGTACATGAAATCATACTGGAACATCGGACCTCGAAAGGACCTATAAATCCAACCAAGGCAGTTTGAAAGTGCAGATACCTCCTCGTATTGACTAATAACCTCACATTTCTCATGTTTGTTTATGTTTTTACTCTCTACATCGTGGCCAGAGGGAGCGTTCTGTGCTCTCCTCCGGAGTACGTCTAGAGCCAAGCACTGATTGCTTTTGAATGGGGGAAAAATGTTCTTCTATGTGCATATCACTCATTATTTTAGCCCCAATGTAAGTGTACTGCCTTTTTTATTTCTGTGAATCTTGGATTGGATTTTTAAATATGTCTTAAATGTTTTACTTGATTGGAAAATAAACCTATTATATTGGCATTAAAGTATGTATAATTTCCTACTAGACACTGAAGTGGTCTAATGCTTGCTTGGATATTATTTTCTATGTAATTCAGGTTTATATTTATACTCACATTTCTGCCACCAAAGGGGAATTCTTGATAAATTCTTGACTTGATAAAGCTCCTTTGAAGTTACAGATGAACCAGTGGTGCCCCCGAAGTTTTTATAGGGATGGCCACATGGGGCCACCGAGAATCTTGGGAAGGCACACCGAAACCAAAGGCCGAAATTGAATTGCAGGAATTTCATTATGCTGTCGATGTATATTGGCTAGATAAAATTTATGTCAATATGGAGAGTCAAGAAATTGCATACTGATATCCTTTAGTTTCTTATTTTTACAATTAATAATTACTTGTCTGATGTGCACAGACTGATACTACAGTCAATAATAATCGTAGGTGAGATCATTGTTCTTCAAATAGGCTGGTGATCCTTTTCCTTAAAGACACTTAAATTTGAAGGAAAACATTCATTGTAAGGAACAGTTTTCTTAAATTTAGAGGAGACGTGGATACCGATAGAACCAATTTTTATTCAGATATCTTGAGTTGAGAGTTCAAGGGACTTCTCTGACATTGGCCATGCCAGTTATTCCCATGCCAAAACCTAGCCTAAATTTGGAGTGTTATTTAGTCTCCTTCCCATCAAACTATACTGATAGAGTTGGTACCAGTGGATGTCTTCACTTGGGCGCCTGTGGCTCAGAGGGTAGAGCGGGTCATCTGTTAATGGGAAGATCTCTATGTCAGGGTTAGGGTTAGGGTTAGTATGTTACCCTATGCATAAGTATCCTTGAGCAAGATACCGAACCCCAAATTGCTCTCAAGATTTCACATACAAGCTAGCCGACATTACAAAGGGTTTGGAATTCACAGCTCTTTTTCTGATTGCACGATCCACACACCCATTGGCTGTTTTTGCAAAATTCTATGCTCTAACCTCAAAACCTCAGACCAAACCAAACCAGCAGCAAAATATTAAACATATCTTGCAAAACTCTTCAGACACTGAAGCACTATGTTTTTGCATCAATACTGTACACAATGGGGTGCCTGATGGCACCACTTACAAAGGCAATATCCTTGCCACACTGGCTGTGGGTTTGACTTCAGCTTGCGGCCCTTTGCTACATGTCATCCCTTCTCACTCTTCCCCTTTCATGCTTAGACTATCCTATCCAATAAAGGAAAAAAAGAAACCAAGAAAAATATCAGGCTAAGTCTCACCCTCTTGTGTTAACCAAGAAGAGGGGGTCTAATGAAAGATGCTGCTGAGGTGCAGATGCATTATGAAAAGTGTAGGGTCTGAAATTCTTGCAGCTTGAGCCACCTCTGCCTGTACCGAATATTTGATTATTTGTAAGGGAAATCCTGGTATTAACGTGGTATTAATGAAACAATAAGTCATAATGTTTTGATGTTATTACTGCAGACAAATAGGTAGTTTGCTAATTGGCCAGCTAAACAGCTAGCTTGGTTAGCCAGCTGATTAAGTCTTGATCTATAACTCGTCCAAGGGTCCAGTTTCTGTGTTTGAAATTATTTATACTTTTTTTAAAATAATTTTTTATGACATTACTAACACTTTACAAAAACTTTAACAACTTATACAACATCCTTTTTTTGCTTTTAAATACATTTGAAAGTAATGGAATAGAGGGACAATACAGTGTTTGACATTGATTCTGTCTACCCACAGCAGTCAATCAATGTCTTCTGCTGGGTTACGACTGAACACCACCTGCACACACCACACACAGACCTGCAGTCCATTATCATATTAGAACCAGTGGTAATAATAACGGCAAACTTGTTAAGATTATTAATGATAATGATCACATTTGCTGATGATTAGTCGAGGCTGTATTATTGGTGTCTGAGTGTGGGTGTGAATGTTTATCTGATGAGCAGGTGGCACCTTGTGTGGCAGCCTCGTCCACCTGTGTATGAATGTGTGTGTAAACGGGTAAATGGTGCTTGTGTTGTAAAGTGCTTTGAGTGTCTAGACAAGCCCTTTTAAAAACAACTTAAACCAAAGAGAGCTGCTGAACTGCTTGTTTTTCTTGAGAAGCTTTTTGAAACTAGTTCAACTCAACTGTCCTCTTTGTATATTTTGACCTTGAATAAAGTCACTTCTTCATGGATCTTCAGCTGTCTGACAATTGAAACAGTAAGATGCATCAATCACTGTACCCACCTGTCACTGAAACTCAAAGTAAGTGATGACAGAGTTCAAAGTGAAGGAAAATGGATTTCTTTACTCCATCACTTCCCCTTCTTCTCCACCCGGGGGCAACCTAGCGCCGCTGTATCGTCGCTCCCCCCTCAGGCCCGTGAAGGACACAGCCAAAGCAGATTAATCACCTCAACACATCTGACTCACCAAAGAAGCTGGTGTTTCTTCACAGCCCTCTCTCTTTTCTCCTGCTCCTCTTTAATGGCCCAGCGCCTTGCTTTTTATAACCAGCTGTCTCTCTCGCAGTCTCTCTGCTAAGCACATCCAGGCTTGAGGGGGTCCATTAAACGAACGCTCTTTGTTTACAGTTTCCCTTTGTTACCCACCATCATTTTCCTATATGGCTCCCCTTTTTTTCTTATACAATCTCTGGAGATGACTTCGTCAAGGTCAGCTATTTTTATGGCATGTGATATAGGAGGTATCACGGGGAAGTGGTGATAAGAAGAAGACAGGGGAGAAAGGATAAAGAGAACTAAAGGATGAACGTTGCCGGTGCCTCGGCTGCAAACAGTGCAGTGTGTGTTTTCAGGATGTCGGAGGCAGTATGCAGGCCGAGGAGAGAAGAGAGGAGAGGAGAGGAGAGGAAGAGTACGTTTCTTCCTCGTCTTTCTCTCCATCGTCCTATTCCTCATTCCTAAACTGCATGTTGACCTTTGTAGTACCGCCTCCAGGCTGTATGCTTTAACCTTTCCAGTGAGATAGAGGGGGCCCCTGCACTGGGAATACAAGATAAATCACAACTGCTGTCTGTTAATGCGACAGACAAAAACACACACTGGCATGCAGGCACCGGTGAAACCTTTGTCCTTTCTCGCAAAACCCTCCTTGTCCCCCTTCAAATACACACACACACACACACGTGCCTCTATAAAGATGTTCACAGCATCAGCATCACTGGGCTATTACATCTACAAGTGCGCCCTGAATTATTCATCCTTCATTAAAATGCACTATGAGTAATGATAGCCAGGAGTGTGTTTTGGGGTATTCTTTTTTTTTTTTTGAGTAAAACACAGGGGTCATTAGGAGTCATTTGTGGTCAATTTTGTATGATCAACCATGCTCCAGAGAAAGACAGAGAAAAAAAATCCCATTTACTTTCTGTGCATTGGGAATTCATGTTGAAAGAGATCAAAGGGGACAGACAAAGAGATGAGAGAATCGACATCTTCTCGTCTCCATTTGGCTCCCTATGAGAGGAGGAAAATTACTTTAAAGCTGCTGCCTTGATGAAAGAAAAGGGCGTTATGCCTGATGTATTCCTCCAGAGGTGGAATCAACAGTATGAATGACTCAAAGGCAGAGAGAGGAAGAGAGAGGGAACATTTGTTTGAGAGAACCTAATGGGGGATTTTGGTGAGGAAAGAGAGTGCTATTTGACAGCAGTGAACAAAACAACGATTCCCCTGTCAGGAGAGTGACTGGTTCAACACTCAACACTGTTATTTCCGGTGTGTGCGTAAAAAAAAATGCAGCAGATGTCATCAGATAGCGAGCTCATTTGCAGTATCAGTCTGGGGATTTTTATCAGACTGAGCACCATCAAGATGTCTATCGCGAAATGTGATTTGGTGTCATATTCAGCCACAACCTTGTTTTTCACAGGACAAGAGCAGAATAGGTCATGAAAATGAAATAGCCTGCAAACGTCCCATTAGTTTCTCTCACCTCTGCTCTGAGAGACAACCAGCACTGTCATTTTTTCTGACAGAGCTGTCAAAGCATCGAAGCTCACCATCCTAGTTACACATAAAGCAAATAGAAATGAAAACATTGTCAGTGAAAAGACTCATGGGGTAACGGAGACGCCAGGAGCAGGGTGAATCACTTAGCAAGCTGTGCTCCTCCATTCTGCAGCTGCCACCCACCACAACACATCTGCCACTGGGAGGGGAGAAAAAAAACATTCAGATAGAAAACCACATCCAAACAAATTGCTTCATGACACAAAAGATCACTTCTTCAAATTGAAATTCATTTGCAGTCGAAACGGGGTTTGTCCCCCTGGGCACGAGTGTGTGACTGTGGAAACCCACATACAGGTGGCAAATGGTGGAGGCTGTGCATCCCAACACACCCGCTCACGCACAGATAATACACTTAGTTCTAGTAAGACCATTAGATTTCTTCGTGAGGGGCCAATGGTTCTTCCAATACTCCCACCTATGATATCTCTGGGCAGACACATGCCACTGCTGGGCAAGATCCTAATGCGTACCAAATCATCACTTTTCAACCAACAACGCCTGCCCAGCTCAGCCAGTTTCTGCTATTCCCCTTTTATTGCCTTTCCCCAGGAATTCATATTATACATGCTGAACTCCACAGAAAGGAGTCAAAGCTCATTTCTAGAGCTGAAATGTCTACAGAAGGGGAATCATCTACCGCGGGCTGAATATTGCACCAAAAATTGCTACTAGCTCTGTTGATATGAGCCACATGGTAACAAATCATTAAATTATTTACACAGAGCATGCCAGGAATCAGTGATTTGCTTTAGGGAGGGGGAATAAAATGCTGTTAAATTATTGAGCTTTTGCCTTTTTGTTTGAAAGCAACAAGTGCACATTGACTTTTAGCTGAGACACAAGGACTTTTTGGAGCAGCAAATTATCTGTTGCTTTCATTTTACATTATCATATTTACACATTATGGAAATTTATTCCCCTATTGATTTAGGTTTGATGCCAGTTTTTAGACAATTTGCTCAGACATTTGGGAATTCAAATGAAACCAATTATAGATTTGTAGATGAGTGATATTTCCAGGCATAAATCTGTATGAGAGTTGCAGTTATTTGGATCACATTTAAATTAAGTCTGCAGTTGTTCTAGTTGTGACAAGTATAGTTATACTGTATGCTAGGGTCGAGCAATATAGATACAATCCTCTGTAGGCTATTATGATTTTTTTTTTTTCAGACTGTATTCTGAAATTTTCCATCCCATTCTGTATGATGACTTTTTTTTATGACATCCTATCCATGACTTTTTTTTTATTTTTTAGAATAGTATGTATAAATATATAACTTTTTCAAAAATTTAAATGACATACTTTACTATAACATGTTAGGACACATTTTATGCTATTATGATTTTTTTTAAATGACATATGGTACTGTGACTTTTTATGGCTTTTTTCAATGAAAAACTGCACTATGACTTTATTATATTATACATGTATTTCTGACATTTTTGTGACAAACTATAATATGAAAATTTAAAAGACTTTTTCTGACTTTTTTTGTGACAAATTATACTATGATTTTTTAAACGGATTAAAAAATACTATACTATGACTTTTATATGACTTTTATTGACATACTATATTATGACGTTTGAAGACTTTTTATGGCATACAATAATGAGACGTTTTATGACGTTTTAAGACGTACCATACTACGACTAGGTTTTGACATACTATACCATGACGTTGATGATTTTTTTCATGACATACTATACTATGACTTTTTTTGACATACTATACTGTGACGTTTATGACTTTTTATGACTTTTTAAACACATACTACACTATGACTTTTTTTATGACATACTATACTATGACATTATATACTGTATGAGTTTTCATGACATGCTATAGTATGATCTTTTTTCCATCATACTATACTATGACTTTTTCAAAACTTCAACATGTTATACGATGACAAAATCATGAAAAAACGTCATAGTTTAGCATGTCGTCCAAAATCATGGAAAAAAGTCATAGTATAGCATGTCGTCCAAAATCATGGAAAAAAGTCATAGTATAGCATGTCGTCCAAAAACATAAAAAAACGTCATAGTATAGCATGTCGTCCAAAATCATGAAAAAACGTCATAATATAGCATGTTGTCCAAAATCATGAAGAAAAGTCACAGCATGTCGTCCAAAATCATGAAAAAACGTCATAGTATAGCATGTCGTCCAAAATCATGAAGAAAAGTCATAGTATAGCATGTCGTCCAAAATCATGAAGAAAAGTCATAGTATAGCATGTCGTCCAAAATCATGAAGAAAAGTCATAGTATAGCATGTCGTCCAAAATCATGAAAAAACGTCATAGTATAGCATGTCATCAAAAATCATGAAAAAACGTCATAGTATAGCATGTCGTCCAAAATCATGAAAAAACGTCATAGTATAGCATGTCGTCCAAAATCATGAAGAAAAGTCATAGTATAGCATGTCGTCCAAAATCATGAAGAAAAGTCATAGTATAGCATGTTGTCCAAAATCATGAAGAAAAGTCATAGTATAGCATGTCGTCCAAAATCATGAAAAAACGTCATAGTATAGCATGTCGTCCAAAATCATGAAAAAACGTCATAGTATAGCATGTCGTCTAAAATCATGAAGAAAAGTCATAGTATAGCAAGTCGTTCAAAATCATGAAAAAACGTCATAGTATAGTATGTCGTCTAAAATCATGAAGAAAAGTCATAGTATAGCATGTCGTCCAAAATCATGAAAAAACGTCATAGTATAGCATGTCGTTCAAAATCATGAAAAAACGTCATAGTATAGCATGTCGTCAAAAATCATGAAAAAACGTCATAGTATAGCATGTCGTTCAAAATCATGAAAAAACGTCATAGTATAGCATGTCGTCCAAAATCATGAAAAAACGTCATAGTATAGCATGTCGATCAAAATCATGAAAAAACGTCATAGTATAGCATGTCGTCCAAAATCATGAAGAAAAGTCATAGTATAGCATGTCGTTCAAAATCATGAAAAAACGTCATAGTATAGCATGTCGTCCAAAATCATGAAGAAAAGTCATAGTATAGCATGTCGTCCAAAATCATGAAGAAAAGTCATAGTATAGCATGTCGTCCAAAATCATGAAGAAAAGTCATAGTATAGCATGTCGTCCAAAATCATGAAAAAACGTCATAGTATAGCATGTCGATCAAAATCATGAAAAAACGTCATAGTATAGCATGTCGTCCAAAATCATGAAGAAAAGTCATACTATAGCATGTCGTCCAAAATCATGAAGAAAAGTCATAGTATAGCATGTCGTTCAAAATCATGAAAAAACGTCATAGTATAGCATGTCATCCAAAATCATGAAGAAAAGTCATAGTGTAGCATGTTGTCCAAAATCATGAAAAAACGTCATAGTATAGTATGTCGTCTAAAATCATGAAAAAACGTCATAGTATAGCATGTCGTCAAAAATCATGAAAAAACGTCATAGTATAGCATGTCGATCAAAATCATGAAAAACGTCATAGTATAGCATGTTGTCTAAAATCATGAAAAAACGTCATAGTGTAGCATGTCGTCCAAAATCATGAAGAAAAGTCATAGTGTAGCATGTCGTCCAAAATCATGAAGAAAAGTCACAGTATAGCATGTTGTCCAAAATCATGATGAAAAGTCATAGTATAGCATGTCGTCCAAAATCATGATGAAAAGTCATAGTATAGCATGTCGTCCAAAATCATGAAAAAATATCATAGTATAGCATGTCGTCCAAAATCATGAAGAAAAGTCATAGTATAGCATGTCGTCCAAAATCATGAAGAAAAGTCATAGTATAGCATGTCGTCCAAAATCGTGAAAAAACGTCATAGTATAGCATGTCGTCCAAAATCATGAAGAAAAGTCATAGTATAGCATGTCGTCCAAAATCGTGAAAAAACGTCATAGTATAGCATGTCGTCTAAAATCATGAAAAAACGTCATAGTATAGCATGTCGTCCAAAATCATGAAGAAAAGTCATAGTATAGCATGTCGTCCAAAATCATGAGAAAAGTCATAGTATAGCATGTCGTCCAAAATCATGAGAAAAGTCATAGTATAGCATGTCGTCCAAAATCATGAAGAAAAGTCATAGTATAGCATGTCGTCCAAAATCATGAAGAAAAGTCATAGTATAGCATGTCGTCCAAAATCATGAGAAAAGTCATAGTATAGCATGTCGTCCAAAATAATGAAGAAAAGTCATTGTATAGCATGTCGTCAAAAATCATGGAAAAAAGTCATAGTATAGCATGTCGTTCAAAATCATGAAGAAAAGTCATAGTATAGCATGTCGTCCAAAATTGTGAAAAAACGTCATAGTATAGCATGTCGTCCAAAATCATGAAAAAAAGTCATAGTATAGCATGTCGTCCAAAATCATGAAGAAAAGTCATAGTATAGCATGTCGTCCAAAATCATGAGAAAAGTCATAGTATAGCATGTCGTCCAAAATCATGAGAAAAGTCATTGTATAGCATGTCGTCAAAAATCATGAAAAAACGGCATAGTATAGTGTTACGGCCGTTGCTCCTTCCACCTTCATTGTGTTTGTGTATGAAACCTAATTTGTCCTTCTGTCTGCCGAGCTGCCGGCATAAGCCACTGGACCCAGAAGCTCCGCCCCCTCGATTCTGATTGGTGCAGTCTTCGGTGCTCCTGACCGCCCAGCCTTTGGCTCAACTTGGTTTCCTCATTGGTGCGGCACTGGAGGAGTGGGCCAATCCCAGCCGTCCAATCAGGCCCCAACATCTTTAAATGTCCTGCAGCCTGACAGTCCGGGGCGGCTGACTGTTGGTGGCAGCTCGCCTCTTTGCCAGATAACCTTGTGCTTTTGTGTTGTTTGTTTAGACCACCAACTTGTCGCTTGTAGCTTGTTGTGAGCCTCTTGTACACTTTATTCCCTCTGTTTTAAAAATCCTTGAAGTGTGGCCAGGGTTTAGACACTTATGATTGTTTCACATGTTGCATCCACACACTAGAGCTTTTTTTTGTACTAGACACAGTAGGTGCAGGGGTGCTGGTTATGTTGTTTTTTTTTTTTTTGGATGGATTAGGAGATCAGACTTTGTTTCCCTTCTGTTTTTAGAGCCAGGTTATAGTCTGAGTTTGACAGCTCCTTGTGAGTCCTCCTTTTGTTGTTTTAAGTTATTTTTATTTTATTTGAACAGCACCCATCGGCCCTCTTCCTTGGTTTTTTTCATTTCTTATTGTTAACCAGTTTTTCCTTAATTTGAGTTACAATAAACTGCCTTCCCTTTTACCACCTGGGTTTTTGTGTTGCTTCCCTTTCCCGTGCGAGCCGCGTTGTAACAATAGCATGTCGTCCAAAATCATGGAAAAAAGTCATAGTATAGCATGTCGTCCAATATAATGAAAAACGTCATAGTATAGCATGTCGTCTAAAATCATGAAAAAACGTCATACTATAGCATGTCGTCTAAAATCATGAAAAACGTCATAGTATAGCATGTCGTCCAAAATCATGAAAAAACGTCATAGTATAGCATGTCGTTCAAAATCATGAAAAAACGTCATAGTATAGTATGTCGTCTAAAATCATGAAAAAACGTGATAGTATAGCATGTCGTCTAAAATCATGAAAAACGTCATAGTATAGCATGTCGTCCAAAATAATGAAAAAACGTCATACTATAGCATGTCGTCTAAAATCATGAAAAACGTCATAGTATAGCATGTCGTCCAAAATCATGAAGAAAAGTCATAGTATAGCATGTCGTCCAAAATCATGAAAAAACGTCATAGTATAGCATGTCGTCCAAAATCATGAAGAAAAGTCAAAGTATAGCATGTCGTCCAAAATCATGAAGAAAAGTCATAGTATAGCATGTCGTCCAAAATCATGAAAAAATGTCATAGTATAGCATGTCGTCAAAAATCATGAAAAAATGTCATAGTATAGCATGTCGTCTAAAATCATGAAAAAAAGTCATAGTATAGCATGTCGTCCAAAATCATGAAGAAAAGTCATAGTATAGTATGTCGACTAAAATCATGAAAAAACGTCATAGTATAGGATGTCGTCCAAAATCATGAAAAAAAGTCATAGTATAGCATGTCGTCCAAAATCATGAAAAAACGTCATAGTATAGCATGTCGTCCAAAATCGTGAAAAAACATCATAGTATAGCATGTCGTCCAAAATCATGAAAAATAGTCATAGTATAGCATGTCGTCGAAAATCAGGACAACAAGTCATAGTACAGCATGTCGTCCAAAATCATGGAAAAGAGTCATAGTATAGCATGTCGTCCAAAATCATGAAAAAACGTCATAGTATGGCATGTCGTCCAAAATCATGAATAAACGTCATAGTATAGCATGTCGTCCAAAATCATGGAAAAGAGTCATAGTATAGCATGTCGTCCAAAATCATGAAAAAACGTCATAGTATAGTATGTCGTCTAAAATCATGAAAAAAAGTCATAGTATAGCATGTCGTCCAAAATCATGAAGAAAAGTCATAGTATAGCATGTCGTCCAAAATCACGAAAAAACGTCATAGTATGGCATGTCGTCCAAAATCATGAATAAACGTCATAGTATAGCATGTCGTCCAAAATCATGGAAAAGAGTCATAGTATAGCATGTCGTTCAAAATCATGAAAAAACGTCATAGTATAGCATGTCGTCCAAAATCATGAAAAAAAGTCATAGTATAGCATGTCGTTCAAAATCATGAAAAAACGTCATAGTATAGCATGTCGTCCAAAATCATGAAAAAAAGTCATAGTATAGCATGTCGTCCAAAATCATGAAAAATAGTCATAGTATAGCATGTCGTCCAAAATCAGGACAACAAGTCATAGTATAGCATGTCGTCCAAAATCATGAAAAAACGTCATAGTATAGCATGTCGTCCAAAATCATGAAAAAACGTCATAGTATAGTATGTCGTCTAAAATCATGAAAAAAAGTCATAGTATAGCATGTCGACCAAAATCATGAATAAACGTCATAGTATAGCATGTCGTCCAAAATCATGAAGAAAAGTCATAGTATAGTTTGTCGTCTAAAATCATGAAAAAAAGTCATAGTATAGCATGTCGTCCAAAATCATGGAAAAGAGTCATAGTATAGCATGTCGTCCAAAATCATGGGAAAGAGTCATAGTATAGCATGTCGTCCAAAATCATGAAAAAACGTCATAGTATAGTATGTCGTCCAAAATCATGAAAAAAAGTCATAGTATAGCATGTCGTCCAAAATCATGAATAAACGTCATAGTATAGTATGTCGTCCAAAATCATGAAAAAACGTCATAGTATAGCATGTCGTCCAAAATCATGAAGAAAAGTCATAGTGTAGCATGTCGTCCAAAATCATGAAAAAAAGTCATAGTATAGCATGTTGTCCAAAATCAGTGAAAAAAGTCATAGTATAGCATGTTGTCCAAAATCATGAAAAAACGTCATAGTATAGCATGTCGTCCAAAATCAGTGAAAAAGTCACAGTATAGCTTGTCGTCCAAAATCATGAAAAAAAGTCATAGTATAGCATGTCGTCCAAAATCATGAATAAACGTCATAGTATAGTATGTCGTCCAAAACCATGAAAAAACGTCATAGTATAGCATGTCGTCCAAAATCATGAAGAAAAGTCATAGTATAGCATGTCGTCCAAAATCAGTGAAAAAAGTCATAGTATAGCATGTCGTCCAAAATCATGAAGAAAAGTCATAGTATAGCATGTCGTCCAAAATCAGTGAAAAAAGTCATAGTATAGCATGTCGTCCAAAATCATGAAAAAACGTCTTAGTATAGCATGTCGTCCAAAATCATGAAAAAAAGTCATAGTATAGTATGTCGTCCAAAATCATGAAAAAAAGTCATAGTATAGCATGTCGTCTAAAACCATGAAAAAACGTCATAGTATAGTATGTCGTGCAAAATCATGAAAAAAAGTCATAGTATAGGATGTCGTCCAAAATCATGAAAAAACGTCATAGTATAGCATGTCGTCTAAAACCATGAAAAAACGTCATAGTATAGCATGTCGTCCAAAATCATGAAAAAACGTCATAGTATAGCATGTCGTCTAAAATCATGAAAAAAAGTCATAGTATAGCATGTCGTCAAAAATCATGAAGAAAAGTCATAGTATAGCATGTCGTCCAAAATCATGAAAAAAAGTCATAGTATAGTATGTCGTCCAAAATCATGAAGAAAAGTCACAGTATAGCATGTCGTCAAAAATCAAGAAGAAAAGTCATAGTATAGCATGTCGTCAAAAATCATGAAGAAAAGTCATAGTATAGCATGTCGTCCAAAATCATGAAACAACGTCATAGTATAGCATGTCGTCCAAAATCATGAAGAAAAGTCATAGTATAGCATGTCGTCCAAAATCATGAAGAAAAGTCATAGTATAGTATGTCGTCCAAAATTATGAAAAAAAGTCATAGTATAGTATGTCGTCTAAAATCATGAAAAAACGTCATAGTAAAGCATGTCGTCTAAAATCATGAAAAAACGTCATAGTATAGCATGTCGTCCAAAATCATGGAAAAACGTCATAGTATAGTATGTCGTCCAAAATCATGAAAAAACGTCATAGTATAGCATGTCGTCCAAAATCAAGAAAAAAAGTCATAGTATAGCATGTCGTCCAAAATCATGAATAAACGTCATAGTATAGCATGTCGTCCAAAATCGTGAAAAAACGTCATAGTATAGCATGTCGTCCAAAATAATGAAAAAACGTCATACTATAGCATGTCGTCTAAAATCATGAAAAACGTCATAGTATAGCATGTCGTCCAAAATCATGAAGAAAAGTCATAGTATAGCATGTCGTCCAAAATCATGAAAAAACGTCATAGTATAGCATGTCGTCCAAAATCATGAAGAAAAGTCAAAGTATAGCATGTCGTCCAAAATCATGAAGAAAAGTCATAGTATAGCATGTCGTCCAAAATCATGAAAAAATGTCATAGTATAGCATGTCGTCAAAAATCATGAAAAAATGTCATAGTATAGCATGTCGTCTAAAATCATGAAAAAAAGTCATAGTATAGCATGTCGTCCAAAATCATGAAGAAAAGTCATAGTATAGTATGTCGACTAAAATCATGAAAAAACGTCATAGTATAGGATGTCGTCCAAAATCATGAAAAAAAGTCATAGTATAGCATGTCGTCCAAAATCATGAAAAAACGTCATAGTATAGCATGTCGTCCAAAATCGTGAAAAAACATCATAGTATAGCATGTCGTCCAAAATCATGAAAAATAGTCATAGTATAGCATGTCGTCGAAAATCAGGACAACAAGTCATAGTACAGCATGTCGTCCAAAATCATGGAAAAGAGTCATAGTATAGCATGTCGTCCAAAATCATGAAAAAACGTCATAGTATGGCATGTCGTCCAAAATCATGAATAAACGTCATAGTATAGCATGTCGTCCAAAATCATGGAAAAGAGTCATAGTATAGCATGTCGTCCAAAATCATGAAAAAACGTCATAGTATAGTATGTCGTCTAAAATCATGAAAAAAAGTCATAGTATAGCATGTCGTCCAAAATCATGAAGAAAAGTCATAGTATAGCATGTCGTCCAAAATCACGAAAAAACGTCATAGTATGGCATGTCGTCCAAAATCATGAATAAACGTCATAGTATAGCATGTCGTCCAAAATCATGGAAAAGAGTCATAGTATAGCATGTCGTTCAAAATCATGAAAAAACGTCATAGTATAGCATGTCGTCCAAAATCATGAAAAAAAGTCATAGTATAGCATGTCGTTCAAAATCATGAAAAAACGTCATAGTATAGCATGTCGTCCAAAATCATGAAAAAAAGTCATAGTATAGCATGTCGTCCAAAATCATGAAAAATAGTCATAGTATAGCATGTCGTCCAAAATCAGGACAACAAGTCATAGTATAGCATGTCGTCCAAAATCATGAAAAAACGTCATAGTATAGCATGTCGTCCAAAATCATGAAAAAACGTCATAGTATAGTATGTCGTCTAAAATCATGAAAAAAAGTCATAGTATAGCATGTCGACCAAAATCATGAATAAACGTCATAGTATAGCATGTCGTCCAAAATCATGAAGAAAAGTCATAGTATAGTTTGTCGTCTAAAATCATGAAAAAACGTCATAGTATAGCATGTCGTCCAAAATCATGGAAAAGAGTCATAGTATAGCATGTCGTCCAAAATCATGGGAAAGAGTCATAGTATAGCATGTCGTCCAAAATCATGAAAAAACGTCATAGTATAGTATGTCGTCCAAAATCATGAAAAAAAGTCATAGTATAGCATGTCGTCCAAAATCATGAATAAACGTCATAGTATAGTATGTCGTCCAAAATCATGAAAAAACGTCATAGTATAGCATGTCGTCCAAAATCATGAAGAAAAGTCATAGTGTAGCATGTCGTCCAAAATCATGAAAAAAAGTCATAGTATAGCATGTTGTCCAAAATCAGTGAAAAAAGTCATAGTATAGCATGTTGTCCAAAATCATGAAAAAACGTCATAGTATAGCATGTCGTCCAAAATCAGTGAAAAAGTCACAGTATAGCTTGTCGTCCAAAATCATGAAAAAAAGTCATAGTATAGCATGTCGTCCAAAATCATGAATAAACGTCATAGTATAGTATGTCGTCCAAAACCATGAAAAAACGTCATAGTATAGCATGTCGTCCAAAATCATGAAGAAAAGTCATAGTATAGCATGTCGTCCAAAATCAGTGAAAAAAGTCATAGTATAGCATGTCGTCCAAAATCATGAAGAAAAGTCATAGTATAGCATGTCGTCCAAAATCAGTGAAAAAAGTCATAGTATAGCATGTCGTCCAAAATCATGAAAAAACGTCTTAGTATAGCATGTCGTCCAAAATCATGAAAAAAAGTCATAGTATAGTATGTCGTCCAAAATCATGAAAAAAAGTCATAGTATAGCATGTCGTCTAAAACCATGAAAAAACGTCATAGTATAGTATGTCGTGCAAAATCATGAAAAAAAGTCATAGTATAGGATGTCGTCCAAAATCATGAAAAAACGTCATAGTATAGCATGTCGTCTAAAACCATGAAAAAACGTCATAGTATAGCATGTCGTCCAAAATCATGAAAAAACGTCATAGTATAGCATGTCGTCTAAAATCATGAAAAAAAGTCATAGTATAGCATGTCGTCAAAAATCATGAAGAAAAGTCATAGTATAGCATGTCGTCCAAAATCATGAAAAAAAGTCATAGTATAGTATGTCGTCCAAAATCATGAAGAAAAGTCACAGTATAGCATGTCGTCAAAAATCAAGAAGAAAAGTCATAGTATAGCATGTCGTCAAAAATCATGAAGAAAAGTCATAGTATAGCATGTCGTCCAAAATCATGAAACAACGTCATAGTATAGCATGTCGTCCAAAATCATGAAGAAAAGTCATAGTATAGCATGTCGTCCAAAATCATGAAGAAAAGTCATAGTATAGTATGTCGTCCAAAATTATGAAAAAAAGTCATAGTATAGTATGTCGTCTAAAATCATGAAAAAACGTCATAGTAAAGCATGTCGTCTAAAATCATGAAAAAACGTCATAGTATAGCATGTCGTCCAAAATCATGGAAAAACGTCATAGTATAGTATGTCGTCCAAAATCATGAAAAAACGTCATAGTATAGCATGTCGTCCAAAATCAAGAAAAAAAGTCATAGTATAGCATGTCGTCCAAAATCATGAATAAACGTCATAGTATAGCATGTCGTCCAAAATCGTGAAAAAACGTCATAGTATAGCATGTCGTCCAAAATCATGAAAAAACGTCATAGTATAGCATGTCGTCCAAAATCATGAAAACACGTCATAGTATAGTATGTCGTCCAAAATCATGAAGAAAAGTCATAGTATAGCATGTCGTCCAAAATCATGAAAAAAAGTCATAGTATAGTATGTCGTCCAAAATCATGAAGAAAAGTCATAGTATAGCATGTCGTCAAAAATCAAGGAGAGAAGTCATAGTATAGCATGTCGTCAAAAATCATGAAGAAAAGTCATAGTATAGCATGTCGTCCAAAATCATGAAACAACGTCATAGTATAGCATGTCGTCCAAAATCATGAAAAAAAGTCATAGTATAGTATGTCGTCTAAAATCATGAAAAAACGTCATAGTATAGCATGTCGTCTAAAATCATGAAAAAACGTCATAGTATAGTATGTCGTCCAAAATCATGAAAAAACGTCATAGTATAGGATGTCGTCCAAAATCATGAAAAAACGTCATAGTATAGCATGTCGTCCAAAATCATGAAAAAACGTCATAGAATAGCATGTCGTCCAAAATCATGAAGAAAAGTCATAGTATAGCATGTCGTCCAAAATCATGAAAAAACGTCATAGTATAGCATGTCGTCCAAAATCATGAAGAAAAGTCATAGTATACGATGTCGTCCAAAATCATGAAAAAACATCATAGTATAGCATGTCGTCCAAAATCATGAAGAAAAGTCATAGTATAGCATGTCGTCCAAAATCATGAAAAAACGTAATAGTATAGCATGTCGTCTAAAATCATGGAAAAGAGTCATAGTATAGCATGTCGTTCAAAATCATGAAAAAACGTCATAGTATAGCATGTCGTCCAAAATCATGAATAAACGTCATAGTATAACATGTCGTCCAAAATCATGAAAAAACGTCATAGTATAGCATGTCGTCCAAAATCATGAAAAAACGTCATAGTATAGCATGTCGTCCAAAATCATGAAAAAACTTCATACTATAGCATGTCGTCCAAAATCATGAAGAAAAGTCATAGTATAGCATGTCGTCCAAAATCATGAAAAAACGTCATAGTATAGGATGTCGTCCAAAATCATGAAGAAAAGTCATAGTGTAGCATGTCGTCCAAAATCATGAAGAAAAGTCATAGTATAGCATGTCGTCCAAAATCATGAAAAAAAGTCATAGTATAGCATGTCGTCTAAAATCATGAAAAAACGTCATAGTATAGTATGTCGTCCAAAATCATGGAAAAACGTCATAGTATAGTATGTCGTCCAAAATCATGGAAAAGAGTCATAGTATAGCATGTCGTCAAAAATCATGAAAAAACGTCATAGTATAGCATGTCGTCCAAAATCATGAAAAAACGTCATAGTATAGCATGTCGTCCAAAATCTTGGAAATACGTCATAGTATAGTATGTCGTCCAAAATCATGGAAAAGAGTCATAGTATAGCATGTCGTCCAAAATCATGAAAAAACGTCATAGTATAGCATGTCGTCCAAAATCATGAATAAACGTCATAGTATAGCAGGTCGTCCAAAATCATGAATAAACGTCATAGTATAGCATGTCGTCCAAAATCATGAAAAAACATCATAGTATAGCATGTCGTCCAAAATCATGAAGAAAAGTCATAGTATAGCATGTCGTCAAAAATCATGAAAAAAACGTCATAGTATAGCATGTCGTCCAAAATCATGAAAAAACGTCATAGTATAGCATGTCGTCCAAAATCATGAAGAAAAGTCATAGTACAGCATGTCGTCCAAAATCATGAAAAAAAGTCATAGTATAGCATGTCGTCTAAAATCATGAAAAAACGTCATAGTATAGCATGTCGTTTAAAATCATGAAAAAAGCCATATTATAGCATGTCGTCCAAAATCATGAAAAAACGTCATAGTATAGCATGTCGTCCAAAATCATGAAAAAAAGTCATAGTATAGTATGTCGTCTAAAATCATGAAAAAACGTCATAGTATAGCATGTCGTCCAAAATCATGAAAAAACGTCATAGTATAGCATGTCGTCAAAAATCATGGAAAAGAGTCATAGTATAGCATGTCGTCTAAAACCATGATAAAACGTCATAGTATAGCATGTCGTCCAAAATCATGAAGAAAAGTCATAGTATAGCATGTCGTCATAAACCATGAAAAAACGTCATAGTATAGCATGTCGTCCAAAATCATGAAAAAACGTCATAGTATAGCATGTCGTCCAAAATCATGAAAAAACGTCATAGTATAGCATGTCGTCCAAAATCATGAAAAAACGTCATAGTATAGCATGTCGTCCAAAATCATGAAAAAACGTCATAGTATAGCATGTCGTCCAAAATCATGGAAAAGAGTCCTAGTATAGCATGTCGTCCAAAATCATGAAAAAAAGTCATAGTATAGCATGTCGTCTAAAACCATGAAAAAACGTCATAGTATAGCATGTCGTCCAAAATCATGAAAAAAAGTCATAGTATAGCATGTCGTCTAAAACCATGAAAAAACGTCATAGTATAGCATGTCGTCTAAAATCATGAAAAAAAGTCATAGTATAGCATGTCGTCCAAAATCATGAAGAAAAGTCATAGTATAGCATGTCGTCAAAAATCATGAAGAAAAGTCATAGTATAGCATGTCGTCCAAAATCATGAAGAAAAGTCATAGTATAGCATGTCGTCAAAAATCATGAAGAAAAGTCATAGTATAGCATGTCGTCCAAAATCATGAAACGTCATAGTATAGCATGTCGTCCAAAATCATGAAAAAACGTCATAGTATAGGATGTCGTCCAAAATCATGAAAAAACGTCATAGAATAGCATGTCGTCCAAAATCATGAAGAAAAGTCATAGTATAGCATGTCGTCCAAAATCATGAAAAAAAGTCATAGTATAGCATGTCGTCTAAAATCATGAAAAAACGTCATAGTATAGTATGTCGTCCAAAATCATGGAAAAGAGTCATAGTATAGCATGTCGTCCAAAATCATGAAAAAACGTCATAGTATAGCATGTCGTCCAAAATCATGAAAAACGTCATAGTATAGCATGTCGTCCAAAATCTTGGAAAAACGTCATAGTATAGTATGTTGTCCAAAATCATGGAAAAGAGTCATAGTATAGCATGTCGTCCAAAATCATGAAAAAACGTCATAGTATAGCATGTCGTCCAAAATCATGATGAAAAGTCATAGTATAGTATGTCGTCTAAAATCATGAAAAAAACGTCATAGTATAGCATGTCGTCTAAAATCATGAAAAAACGTCATAGTATAGCATGTCGTCAAAAATCATGAAAAAACGTCATAGTATAGCATGTCGTCCAAAATCATGAAAAAACTTCATACTATAGCATGTCGTCCAAAATCATGAAGAAAAGTCATAGTATAGTATGTCGTCTAAAATCATGAAAAAAAGTCATAGTATAGTATGTCGTCTAAAATCATGAAAAAACGTCATAGTATAGCATGTCGTCTAAAATCATGAAAAAACGTCATAGTATAGTATGTCGTCCAAAATCATGGAAAAATGTCATAGTATAGCATGTCGTCCAAAATCATGAAAAAACGTCATAGTATAGCATGTCGTCTAAAATCATGAAAAAACGTCACAGTATAGTATGTCGTCCAAAATCATGAATAAACGTCATAGTATAACATGTCGTCCAAAATCATGAAAAAACGTCACAGTATAGCATGTCGTCCAAAATCATGAAAAAACGTCATAGTATAGCATGTCGTCCAAAATCATGAAAAAACGTCATAGTATAGCATGTCGTCCAAAATCATGAAAAAAAGTCATAGTATAGTATGTCGTCTAAAATCATGAAAAAACGTCATAGTATAGCATGTCGTCCAAAATCATGAAAAAACGTCATAGTATAGCATGTCGTCAAAAATCATGGAAAAGAGTCATAGTATAGCATGTCGTCTAAAACCATGATAAAACGTCATAGTATAGCATGTCGTCCAAAATCATGAAGAAAAGTCATAGTATAGCATGTCGTCATAAACCATGAAAAAACGTCATAGTATAGCATGTCGTCCAAAATCATGAAAAAACGTCATAGTATAGCATGTCGTCCAAAATCATGAAAAAAACGTCATAGTATAGCATGTCGTCCAAAATCATGAAAAAACGTCATAGTATAGCATGTCGTCCAAAATCATGAAAAAACGTCATAGTATAGCATGTCGTCCAAAATCATGGAAAAGAGTCATAGTATAGCATGTCGTCCAAAATCATGAAAAAAAGTCATAGTATAGCATGTCGTCTAAAACCATGAAAAAACGTCATAGTATAGCATGTCGTCCAAAATCATGAAAAAAAGTCATAGTATAGCATGTCGTCTAAAACCATGAAAAAACGTCATAGTATAGCATGTCGTCTAAAATCATGAAAAAAAGTCATAGTATAGCATGTCGTCCAAAATCATGAAGAAAAGTCATAGTATAGCATGTCGTCAAAAATCATGAAGAAAAGTCATAGTATAGCATGTCGTCCAAAATCATGAAGAAAAGTCATAGTATAGCATGTCGTCAAAAATCATGAAGAAAAGTCATAGTATAGCATGTCGTCCAAAATCATGAAAAAACGTCATAGTATAGGATGTCGTCCAAAATCATGAAAAAACGTCATAGAATAGCATGTCGTCCAAAATCATGAAGAAAAGTCATAGTATAGCATGTCGTCCAAAATCATGAAAAAAAGTCATAGTATAGCATGTCGTCTAAAATCATGAAAAAACGTCATAGTATAGTATGTCGTCCAAAATCATGGAAAAGAGTCATAGTATAGCATGTCGTCCAAAATCATGAAAAAACGTCATAGTATAGCATGTCGTCCAAAATCATGAAAAAACGTCATAGTATAGCATGTCGTCCAAAATCTTGGAAAAACGTCATAGTATAGCATGTCGTCCAAAATCTTGGAAAAACGTCATAGTATAGTATGTTGTCCAAAATCATGGAAAAGAGTCATAGTATAGCATGTCGTCCAAAATCATGAAAAAACGTCATAGTATAGCATGTCGTCCAAAATCATGAATAAACATCATAGTATAGCATGTCGTCCAAAATCATGAAAAAACGTCATAGTATAGCATGTCGTCCAAAATCATGAATAAACGTCATAGTATAGGATGTCGTCCAAAATCATGAAAAAACATCATAGTATAGCATGTCGTCCAAAATCATGAAGAAAAGTCATAGTATAGCATGTCGTCTAAAATCATGAAAAAACGTCATAGTATAGCATGTCGTCTAAAATCATGAAAAAACGTCATAGTATAGCATGTCGTCAAAAATCATGAAAAAACGTCATAGTATAGCATGTCGTCCAAAATCATGAAAAAACTTCATACTATAGCATGTCGTCCAAAATCATGAAGAAAAGTCATAGTATAGTATGTCGTCTAAAATCATGAAAAAAAGTCATAGTATAGTATGTCGTCTAAAATCATGAAAAAACGTCATAGTATAGCATGTCGTCTAAAATCATGAAAAAACGTCATAGTATAGTATGTCGTCCAAAATCATGGAAAAATGTCATAGTATAGCATGTCGTCCAAAATCATGAAAAAACGTCATAGTATAGCATGTCGTCTAAAATCATGAAAAAACGTCACAGTATAGTATGTCGTCCAAATCATGAATAAACGTCATAGTATAACATGTCCGTCCAAAATCATGAAAAAACGTTCACAGTATAGCATGTCGTCCAAAATCAATGAAAAAACGTTCATAGATTGCATGTCGTCCAAAATCATGAAAAACTTCATACTATAGCATGTCGTCCAAAATCATGAAGAAAAGTCATAGTATAGCATGTCGTCCAAAATCATGAAAAAACGTCATAGTATAGGATGTCGTCCAAAATCATGAAAAAACGTCATAGAATAGCATGTCGTCCAAATCATGAAGAAAAGTCATAGTAAGCATGTCGTCTAAAAATCATGAAAAAAGTCATAGTATAGCATGTCGTACCAAAATCATGAAAAAAAGTCATAGTATAGCATGTCGTCTAAAATCATGAAAAAACGTCACAGCTATAGTATGTCATCCAAAATCATGGAAAAACGTCATAGTATAGTATGTCGTCCAAAATCATGGAAAAGAGTCATAGTATAGCATGTCGTCAAAAATCATGAAAAAACGTCATAGTATAGCATGTCGTCCCTCAAAATCATCGAAAAAACGTCACTAGTATAGCATGTCGTCCAAAATCATGAATAAACGTCATAGTATAGGATGATCGTACAAAATCATGAAAAAACATCATAGTATAGCATGTCGTCCAAAATCATGAAGAAAAGTCATAGTATAGCATGTCGTCCAAAATCATGAAAAAACGTCATAGTATAGCATGTCGTCCAAAATCATGAAGAAAAGTCACAGTACAGCATGTCGTCCAAAATCATGAAAAAAAGTCATAGTATAGCATGTCGTCAAAATCATGAAAAAACGTCATAGTATAGCATGTCGTCCAAAATCATGAAAAAACGTCATAGGTATAGCATGTCGTCCAAAATCATGAAAAAAAACGTCATAGTATAGGCATGTCGTCCAAAATCATGAAAAAAAAGTCATAGTATAGCATGTCGTCCAAAATCATGAAAAAAACGTCATAGTATAGCATGTCGTCCAAAATCATGAAAAAAACATCATAGTATAGCATGTCGTCCAAAAATCATGAAAAAAAGTCATAGTATAGCATGTCGTCCAAAATCATGAAGAAAAAGTCATAGTATAGCATGTCGTCCATAAATCATGAAAAAAACGTCATAGTATAGCATGTCGTCCAAAATCATGAAAAAACGTCATAGTATAGCATGTCGTCTCCAAAATCATGAAAAAAACGTCGTATAGTATAGCATGTCGTCCAAAATCATGAAAAAAACGTCATAGTATAGCATGTCGTCCAAAATCATGAAAAAACGTCATAGTATAGCATGTCGTCCAAAATCATGAAAAAACGTCATAGTATAGCATGTCGTCCAAAATCCATGAAAAAACTGTCATAGTATAGCATGTCGTCCAAAAAATCATGAAAAAAGTCATAGTATAGCATGTCGTCCAAAATCATGAAAAAAACGTCATAGTATAGGCATGTCGTCCAAAATCATGAAAAAACGTCATAGTATAGCATGTCGTCCAAAATCATGAAAAAACGTCATAGTAGCATGTCGTCCAAAATCATGAAAAAAACGTCATAGTATAGCATGTCGTCCAAAATCATGAAAAAAGTCATAGTATAGCATGTCGTTCCAAAATCATGAAAAAACGGTCATAGTATAGCATGTCGGTCCAAAATCATGAAAAAAAGTCATAGTATAGCATGTCGTCCAAAATCATGAAAAAAAAGTCATAGTATAGCATGTCGTCCAAAATCATGAAAAAACATCATAGTATAGCATGTCGTCCAAAACCATGAAAAAACGTCATAGTATAGCATGTCGTCCAAAATCATGAAAAAAAGTCATAGTATAGCATGTCGTCCAAAATCATGAAAAAAGTCATAGTATAGCATGTCGTCCAAAAATCATGAAAAAAGTCATAGTATAGCATGTCGTCCAAAATCATGAAAAAAAGTCATAGTATAGCATGTCGTCAAAATCATGAAAAAAAGTCATAGTATAGCATGTCGTCCAAAATCATGAAAAACAGTCATAGTATAGCATGTCGTCCAAAATCATGAAAAAAGTCATAGTATAGTATGTCGTCCAAAAAATCATCATGAAAAACGTCATAAGTATAGCATGTCGTCCAAAAATCATGAAAAAACGTCATAGTATAGCATGTCGTCCAAAATCATGAAAAAAGTCATAGTATAGTATGTCGTCCAAAATCATGAAAAAACGTCATAGTATAGGCATGTCGTCCAAATCATGAAAAAAACGTCATAGTATAGGCATGTCGTCCAAAATCATGAAAAAACGTCATAGTATAGCATGTCGTCCAAAAATCATGAAAAAAAGTCATAGTATAGCATGTCGTCCAAAAATCATGAAAAAAGTCATAGTATAGCATGTCGTCCAAAATCATGAAAAAACCGTCATAGTATAGCATGTCGTCCAAAATCATGAAAAAACAGTCATAGTATAGCATGTCCGTCCAAAATCATGAAAAAAAAGTCATAGTATAGCATGTCGTCCAAAATCATGAAAAAACGTCATAGTATAGCATGTCGTCCAAAATCATGAAAAAAGTCATAGTATAGCCATGTCGTCCAAAAATCATGAAAAAAGTCATAGTATAGCATGTCGTCCAAAATCATGAAAAAAAAGTCATAGTATAGCATGTCGTCCAAAATCCATGAAAAAAACGTCATAGTATAGCATGTCGTCCAAAATCATGAAAAAACGTCATAGTATAGCATGTCGTCCAAAATCATGAAAAAACGTCATAGTATAGCATGTCGTCCAAAATCATGAAAAAGTCATAGTATAGCATGTCGTCCAAAAATCATGAAAAAAAACGTCATAGTATAGCATGTCGTCCAAAATCATGAAAAAACGTCATAGTTATAGCATGTCGTCCAAAATCATGAAAAAACGTCATAGTATAGCGCATGTCGTCCAAAATCATGAAAAAAAGTCATAGTATAGCATGTCGTCCAAAATCATGAAAAAACGTCTCATAGTATAGCATGTCGTCCAAAATCATGAAAAAAAACGTCATAGTATAGCAGTCGTCCAAAATCATGAAAAAAGGCATAGTATAGCATGTCGTCCAAAATCATGAAAAAAGTCATAGTATAGCATGTCGTCCAAAATCATGAAAAAAGCCATAGTATAGCATGTCGTCCAAAATCATGAAAAAAACGTCATAGTATAGCATGTCGTCCAAAATCATGAAAAAAATGTCATAGTATAGCATGTCGTCCAAAATCATGAAAAACATCATATAGTATAGCATGTCGTCCAAAATCATGAAAAAAGTCATAGTGTAGCATGTCGTCCAAAATCATGAAAAAATGTCATAGTATAGCATGTCGTCCAAAATCATGAAAAAACGTCATAGTATAGCATGTCGTCCAAAATCATGAAAAAAGCCATAGTATAGCATGTCGTCCAAAATCATGAAAAAAGTCATAGTATAGCATGTCGTCAAAAATCATGAAAAAAGTCATAGTATAGCATGTCGTCCAAAATCATGAAAAAACGTCATAGTATAGCATGTCGTCCAAAATCATGAAAAAATGTCATAGTATAGCATGTCGTCCAAAATCATGAAAAAAGTCATAGTATAGCATGTCGTCAAAAATCATGAAAAAACGTCATAGTATAGCATGTCGTCCAAAATCATGAAAAAAAGTCATAGTATAGCATGTCGTCCAAAATCATGAAAAAACGTCATAGTATAGCATGTCGTCCAAAATCATGAAAAAACGTCATAGTATAGCATGTCGTCCAAAATCATGAAAAACGTCATAGTATAGCATGTCGTCCAAAATCATGAAAAAAGTCATAGTATAGCATGTCGTCCAAAATCATGAAAAAAACGTCATAGTATAGCATGTCGTCCAAAATCATGAAAAAACGTCATAGTATAGCATGTCGTCCAAAATCATGAAAAAAACGTCATAGTATAGCATGTCGTCCAAAATCATGAAAAAACGTCATAGTATAGCATGTCGTCCAAAATCATGAAAAAACGTCATAGTATAGCATGTCGTCCAAAATCATGAAAAAAGTCATAGTATAGCATGTCGTCCAAAATCATGAAAAAAACGTCATTAGTATAGCATGTCGTCCAAAATCATGAAAAAAAACGTCATAGTATATAGTCATGTCCAAAATCATGAAAAAAGTCATAGTATAGCATGTCGTCCAAAATCATGAAAAAACGTCATAGTATAGCATGTCGTCCAAAATCATGAAAAAATGTCATAGTATAGCATGTCGTCCGAAATCATGAAAAAAACGTCATAGTATAAGCATGTCGTCCAAAATCATGAAAAAAACGTCATAGTATAGCATGTCGTCCAAAATCATGAAAAAAGTCATAGTATAGCATGTCGTCCAAAATCATGAAAAAACGTCATAGTATAGCATGTCGTCCAAAATCATGAAAAAAGTCATAGTATAGCATGTCGTCCAAAATCATGAAAAAACGTCATAGTATAGCATGTCGTCCAAAATCCATGAAAAAACAGTCATAGTATGCATGTCGTCCAAAATCATGAAAAAAAAGTCATAGTATAGCATGTCGTCCAAAATCATGAAAAAAACGTCATAGTATAGCATGTCGTCCAAAATCATGAAAAAAGTCATAGTATAGATGTCGTCCAAAATCATGAAAAAACGTCATAGTATAGCATGTCGTCCAAAATCATGAAAAAAACAGTCATAGTATAGCATGTCCGTCCAAAATCATGAAAAAAACGTCATAGTATAGCATGTCGTCCAAAATCATGAAAAAGTCCATAGTATAGCATGTCGTCCAAAATCATGAAAAAAACGTCATAGTATAGCCATGTCGTCCAAAATCATGAAAAAAGTCATAGTATAGCATGTCGTCCAAAAATCATGAAAAAAACGTCATAGTATAGCATGTCGTCCAAAAATCATGAAAAAACGTCATAGTATAGCAGCATGTCGTCCAAAATCATGAAAAAACGTCATAGTATAGCATGTCGTCCAAAATCATGAAAAAAAGTCATAGTATAGCATGTCGTCCAAAATCATGAAAAAACGTCATAGTATAGCATGTCGTCCAAAAATCATGAAAAAAAGTCATAGTATAGCATGTCGTCCAAAATCATGAAAAACGTCATAGTATAGCATGTTCGTCCAAAATCATGAAAAAACGTCATAGTATAGCATGTCGTCCAAAATCATGAAAAAAACGTCATAAGTATAGCATGTCGTCCAAAATCATGAAAAAAAAGTCATAGTATAGCAATGTCGTCCAAAAATCATGAAAAAGTCATAGTATAGCATGTCGTCCAAAATCATGAAAAAAAAACGTCATAGTTATAGCATGTCGTCCAAAAATCATGAAAAAAAGTCATAGTATAGCATGTCGTCCAAAATCATGAAAAAAAGTCATAGTATAGCATGTCGTCCAAAATCATGAAAAAAGTCATAGTATAGCATGTCCGTCCAAAATCATGAAAAAAAGTCATAGTATAGCATGTCGTCCAAAATCATGAAAAAAAGTCATAGTATAGCCATGTCGTCCAAATCATGACAAAAAGTCATAGTATAGCATGTCGTCCAAAATCATGAAAAAACGTCATAGTATAGCATGTCGTCCAAAATCATGAAAAAACGTCATAGTATAGCATGTCGTCCAAAATCATGAAAAAACGTCATAGTATAGCATGTCGTCCAAAATCATGAAAAAACAGTCATAGTATAGCATGTCGTCCAAAATCATGAAAAAAACGTCATAGTATAGCATGTCGTCCAAAATCATGAAAAGACGTCATAGTATAGCATGTCGTCCAAAATCATGAAAAAAACGTCATAGTATAGCATGTCGTCCAAAATCATGAAAAAGTCATAGTATAGCATCATGTCGTCCAAAATCATGAAAAAAAAACGTCATAGTATAGCATGTCGTCCAAAATCATGAAAAAACGTCATAGTATAGCATGTCGTCCAAAATCATGAAAAAAGTCATAGTATAGCATGTCGTCCAAAATCATGAAAAAACGTCATAGTATAGCATGTCGTCCAAAATCATGAAAAAAAGTCATAGTATAGCATGTCGTCCAAAATCATGAAAAAACGTCATAGTATAGCATGTCGTCCAAAATCATGAAAAAACGTCATAGTATAGCATGTCGTCCAAAATCATGAAAAAAGTCATAGTATAGCATGTCGTCCAAAATCATGAAAAAAACGTCATAGTATAGCATGTCGTCCAAAATCATGAAAAAAACGTCATAGTAGCATGTCGTCCAAAATCATGAAAAAAACGTCATAGTATAGCATGTCGTCCAAAATCATGAAAAAAAGTCATAGTATAGCATGTCGTCCAAAATCATGAAAAAAACGTCATAGTATAGCATGTCGTCCAAAATCATGAAAAAAACGTCATAGTATAGCATGTCGTCCAAAATCATGAAAAAATGTCATAGTATAGCATGTCGTCCAAAATCATGAAAAAAACGTCATAGTATAGCCATGTCGTCCAAAATCATGAAAAACGTCATAGTATAGCATGTCGTCCAAAATCATGAAAAAAGTCATAGTATAGCATGTCGTCCAAAATCATGAAAAAACGTCATAGTATAGCATGTTGTCCAAAATCATGAAAAAAACGTCATAGTATAGCATGTCGTCCAAAATCATGAAAAAAACGTCATAGTATAGCATGTCGTCCAAAATCATGAAAAAACGTCATAGTATAGCATGTCGTCCAAAATCATGAAAAAAAAAACGTCATAGTATAGCATGTCGTCCAAAATCATGAAAAAACGTCATAGTATAGCATGTCGTCCAAAATCATGAAAAAAAGTCATAGTATAGCATGTCGTCCAAAATCATGAAAAAAGTCATAGTATAGCATGTCGTCCAAAATCATGAAAAAAACGTCATAGTATAGCATGTCGTCCAAAATCATGAAAAAAAGTCAATAGTATAGCATGTCGTCCAAAATCATGAAAAAACAGTCATAGTATAGCATGTCGTCCAAAATCATGAAAAAGTCATAAGTATAGCATGTCGTCCAAAATCATGAAAAAGTCATAGTATAGCATGTCGTCCAAAATCATGAAAAAAAAGTCATAGTATAGCATGTCGTCCAAAATCATGAAAAAAACGTCATAGTATAGCATGTCGTCCAAAATCATGAAAAAAAGTCATAGTATAGCATGTGTCCAAAATCATGAAAAAACGTCATAGTATAGCATGTCGTCCAAAATCATGAAAAAAAGTCATAGTATAGCATGTCGTCCAAAATCATGAAAAAAACGTCATAGTATAGCATGTCGTCCAAAATCATGAAAAAAAGTCATAGTATAGCATGTCGTCCAAAATCATGAAAAAACGTCATATAGTATAGCATGTCCGTCCAAAATCATGAAAAAAAGTCATAGTATAGCATGTCGTCCAAAATCATGAAAAAAGTCATAGTATAGCATGTCGTCCAAAATCATGAAAAAAAGTCATAGTATAGCATGTCGTCCAAAATCATGAAAAAAGTCATAGTTATAGCATGTCGTCCAAAAATCATGAAAAAAGTCATAGTATAGCATGTCGTCCAAAAAATCATGAAAAAAACGTCATAGTATAGCATGTCGTCCAAAATCATGAAAAAAAGTCATAGTATAGCATGTCGTCCAAAATCATGAAAAAAAGTCATAGTATAGCATGTCCGTCCAAAATCATGAAAAAAGTCATAGTATAGCATGTCGTCCAAAATCATGAAAAAAGTCATAAGTATAGCATGTCGTCTCCAAAATCATGAAAAAAGTCATAGTATAGCATGTCGTCCAAAATCATGAAAAAAAGTCATAGTATAGCATGTCGTCCAAAATCATGAAAAAAAACGTCATAGTATAGCATGTCGTCCAAAATCATGAAAAAACGTCATAGTATAGCATGTCGTCCAAAATCATGAAAAAAAAAACGTCATAGTATAGTATGTCGTCCAAAATCATGAAAAAAAAGTCATAGTATAGCATGTCGGTCCAAAATCATGAAAAAAACGTCATAGTATAGCATGTCGTCCAAAATCATGAAAAGTCATAGTATAGCATGTCGTCAAAAATCATGAAAAAAAAGTCATAGTATAGCATGTCGTCCAAAATCATGAAAAAAACGTCATAGTATATAGCATGTCGTCCAAAAATCATGAAAAAAGTCATAGTATAGCATGTCGTCCAAAATCATGAAAAAAGTCATAGTATAGCATGTCGTCCAAAATCATGAAAAAAGTCATAGTATAGCATGTCGTCCAAAATCATGAAAAAAAGTCATAGTATATAGCATGTCGTCCAAAATCATGAAAAAAACGTCATAGTATAGCATGTCGTCCAAAATCATGAAAAAACGTCATAGTATAGCATGTCGTCCAAAATCATGAAAAAAAGTCATAGTATAGCATGTCGTCCAAAATCATGAAAAAACGTCATAGTATAGCATGTCGTCCAAAATCATGAAAAAAACGTCATAGTATAGTATGTCGTCAAAAATCATGAAAAAAAAGTCATAGTATAGCATGTCGTCCGAAATCTTGAAAAAAAGTCATAGTATAGCATGTCGTCCAAAATCATGAAAAAACGTATAGTATAGCATGTCGTCCAAAATCATGAAAAAACGTCATAGTATAGCATGTCGTCCAAAATCATGAAAAAAAGTCCATAGTATAGCATGTCGTCCAAAATCATGAAAAAACGTCATAGTATAGCATGTCGTCCAAAATCATGAAAAAACGTCATAGTATAGCATGTCGTCCAAAATTATGAAAAATGTCATAGTATAGCATGTCGTCCTAAAATCATGAAAAAAACGTCATAGTATAGCATGTCGTCCAAAATCATGAAAAAAGTCATAGTATAGCATGTCGTCCAAAATCATGAAAAAAACGTCATAGTATAGCATGTCGTCCAAAATCATGAAAAAAAACGTCATAGTATAGCATGTCGTCCAAAATCATGAAAAAAACGTCATAGTATAGCATGTCGTCCAAAATCATGAAAAAAAGTCATAGTATAGCATGTCGTCCAAAATCATGAAAAAACGTCATAGTATAGCATGTCGTCCAAAATCATGAAAAAAAGTCATAGTATAGCATGTCGTCAAAATCATGAAAAAAAGTCATAGTATAGCAATGTCGTCCAAAATCATGAAAAAAACGTCATAGTATAGCATGTGTCGTCCAAAATCATGAAAAAAAGTCATGGTATAGCATGTCTTCCAAAATCATGAAAAAAAGTCATGGTATAGCATGTCGTCCAAAATCATGAAAAAAAGTCATAGTATAGCATGTCGTCCAAAATCATGAAAAAAGTCATAGTATAGCATGTCGTCCAAAATCATGAAAAAAGTCATAGTATAGCATGTCGTCCAAAATCATGAAAAAACGTCATAGTATAGCATGTCGTCCAAAATCATGAAAAAAGTCATAGTATAGCAATGTCGTCCAAAATCATGAAAAAACGTCATAGTATAGCATGTCGTCCAAAATCATGAAAAAAGTCATAGTAGCATGTCGTCCAAAATCATGAAAAAAAAGTCATAGTATAGCATGTCGTCCAAAATCATGAAAAAAGTCATAGTATAGCATGTCGTCCAAAATCATGAAAAAACGTCATAGTATAGCATGTCGTCCAAAATCATGAAAAAAGTCATAGTATAGCCATGTCGTCCAAAATCATGAAAAAAGTCATAGTATAGCATGTCGTCCAAAATCATGAAAAAACGTCATAGTATAGCATGTCGTCCAAAATCAATGAAAAAACGTCATAGTATAGCATGTCGTCCAAAATCAATGAAAAAAAAAACGTCATAGTATAGCATGTGTCCAAAATCATGAAAAAAAAGTCATAGTATAGCATGTCGTCCAAAATCATGAAAAAAACGTCATAGTATAGCATGTCGTCCAAAAATCATGAAAAAAGTCATAGTATATAGCATGTCGTCCAAAATCATGAAAAAACGTCATAGTATAGCATGTCGTCCAAAATCATGAAAAAAAACGTCATAGTATAGCATGTCGTCCAAAATCATGAAAAACAGTCATAGTATAGCATGTCGTCCAAAATCATGAAAAAACGTCATAGTATAGGCATGTCGTCCAAAAATCATGAAAAAACGTCATAGTATAGCATGTCGTCCAAAATCAATGAAAAAAAGTCATAGTATAGCATGTCGTCCAAAATCATGAAAAAAAACGTCATAGTATAGCATGTCGTCCAAAATCATGAAAAAAAGTCATAGTATAGCATGTCGTCCAAAATCATGAAAAAAGTCATAGTATAGCCATGTCGTCCAAAATCATGAAAAAAAAGTCATAGTATAGCATGTCGTCCAAAATCATGAAAAAACGTCATAGTATAGCATGTCGTCCAAAATCATGAAAAAACGTCATAGTATAGCATGTCGTCCAAAATCATGAAAAAAGTCATAGTATAGCATGTCGTCCAAAATCATGAAAAAACGTCATAGTATATAGCATGTCGTCCAAAAATCATGAAAAAACGTCATAGTATAGCATATGTCGTCCAAAAATCATGAAAAAAAAACGTCATAGTATAGCATGTCGTCCAAAATCATGAAAAAACGTCATTAGTATAGCATGTCGTCCAAAATCATGAAAAAAACGTCAATAGTATAGCATGTCGTCCAAAATCATGAAAAAAACGTCATAGTATAGCATGTCGTCCAAAATCATGAAAAAAGTCATAGTATAGCATGTCGTCCAAAATCATGAAAAAAGTCATAGTATAGCATGTCGTCCAAAATCATGAAAAAAAAACGTCATAGTATAGCATGTCGTCCAAAATCATGAAAAAAGTCATAGTATAGCATTGTCGTCCAAAAATCATGAAAAAAAGTCATAGTATAGCATGTCGTCCAAAATCATGAAAAAAAGTCATAGTATAGCATGTCGTCAAAATCATGAAAAAAACGTCATAGTATAGTATGTCGTTCCAAAATCATGAAAAACGTCATAGTATAGCATGTCGTCCAAAATCATGAAAAAAGTCATAGTATAGCATGTCGTCCAAAAATCATGAAAAAAACGTCATAGTATAAGCATGTCGTCCAAAATCATGAAAAAAGTCATAGTATAGCATGTCTTCCAAAATCATGAAAAAACGTCATAGTATAGCATGTCGTCCAAAATCATGAAAAACATCATAGTATAGCATGTCGTCCAAAATCATGAAAAAAAAGTCATAGTATAGCATGTCGTCCAAAATCATGAAAAAAACGTCATAGTATAGCATGTCGTCCAAAATCATGAAAAAACGTCATTAGTATTAGCATGTCGTCCAAAATCATGAAAAAAAATCATAGTATAGCATGTCGTCCAAAATCATGAAAAAAGTCATAGTATAGCATGTCGTCCAAAATCATGAAAAAAGTCATAGTATAGCATGTCGTCCAAAATCATGAAAAAACGTCATAGTATAGCATGTCGTCCAAAATCATGAAAAAAGTCATAGTATAGCCATGTCGTCCAAAATCATGAAAAAAAGTCATAGTATAGCATGTCGTCCAAAATCATGAAAAAACAGTCATAGTATAGCATGTCGTCCAAAATCATGAAAAAGTTCATAGTATAGCATGTCGTCCAAAATCATGAAAAAAGTCATAGTATAGCATGTCGTCCAAAATCATGAAAAAACGTCATAGTATAGCCATGTCGTCCAAAATCATGAAAAAAACGTCATAGTATAGCATGTCGTCTCCAAAATCATGAAAAAACGTCATAGTATAGCATGTCGTCCAAAATCATGAAAAAACGTCATAGTATAGCATGTCGTCCAAAATCATGAAAAAAAGTCATTAGTATAGCATGTCGTCCAAAATCATGAAAAAAACGTCATAGTATAGCATGTCGTCCAAAATCATGAAAAAAATCATAGTATAGTAAGTCGTCCAAAATCATGAAAAAAGTCATAGTATAGCATGTCGTCCAAAATCATGAAAAAAAACGTCATAGTATAGCATGTCGTCCAAAATCATGAAAAAACGTCATAGTATAGCATGTCGTCCAAAATCATGAAAAAACGTCATAGTATAGCATGTCGTCCAAAATCATGAAAAAAACGTCATAGTATAGCATGTCGTCCAAAATCATGAAAAAGTCATAGTATAGCATGTCGGTCCAAAATCATGAAAAAAGTCATAGTATAGCATGTCGTCCAAAATCATGAAAAAAAGTCATAGTATAGCATGTCGTCCAAAAATCATGAAAAAAGTCCATAGTATAGCATGTCGTCCAAAATCATGAAAAAAGTCATAGTATAGCATGTCGTCCAAAATCATGAAAAACGTCATAGTATAGCATGTCGTCCAAAATCATGAAAAAAAGTCATAGTATAGCATGTCGTCCAAAATCATGAAAAAAGTCATAGTATAGCATGTCGTCCAAAATCATGAAAAAAAAGTCATAGTATAGCATGTCGTCCAAAATCATGAAAAAAGTCATAGTATAGCATGTCGTCCAAAATCATAAAAAAAAGTCATAGTATAGCATGTCGTCCAAAATCATGAAAAAACGTCATAGTATAGCATGTCGTCCAAAATCATGAAAAAAGTCATAGTATATAGTCATGTCGTCCAAAATCATGAAAAAACGTCATAGTATAGCATGTCGTCCAAAATCATGAAAAAAAACGTCATAGTATAGCATGTCGTCCAAAATCATGAAAAAAGTCATAGTATAGCATGTCGTCCAAAATCATGAAAAAACGTCATAGTATAGCATGTCGTCCAAATCATGAAAAAAAAGTCATAGTATAGCATGTCGTCCAAAATCATGAAAAAAAGTCATAGTATAGCATGTCGTCCAAAATCATGAAAAAACGTCCATAGTATAGCATGTCGTCCAAAATCATGAAAAAAAGTCATAGTATAGCATGTCGTCCAAAATCATGAAAAAAACGTCATAGTATAGCATGTCGTCCAAAAATCATGAAAAAAAAGTCATAGTATAGCATGTCGTCCAAAATCATGAAAAAAAAGTCATAGTATAGCATGTCGTCCAAAAATCATGAAAAAAACGTCATAGTATAGCATGTCGTCCAAAATCATGAAAAAAGTCATAGTATAGCATGTCGTCCAAAAATCATGAAAAAAAGTCATAGTATAGCATACATGTCGTCCAAAATCCATGAAAAAAACGTCATAGTATAGCATGTCGTCCAAAATCATGAAAAAACGTCATAGTATAGCATGTCGTCCAAAATCATGAAAAAAGTCATAGTATAGCCATGTCGTCCAAAATCATGAAAAAAACGTCATAGTATAGCCATGTCGTCCAAAATCATGAAAAACGTCATAGTATAGCATGTCGTCCAAAATCATGAAAAAAAGTCATAGTATAGCATGTCGTCCAAAATCATGAAAAAACGTCATAGTATAGCATGTCGTCCAAAATCAATGAAAAAACGTCATAGTATAGCATCTCGTCTAAAATCATGAAAAAACGTCATAGTATAGCATGTCGTCCAAAATCATGAAAAAAACGTCATAGTATAGCATGTCGTCCAAAATCATGAAAAAAACGTCATAGTATAGCATGTCGTCCAAAATCATGAAAAAAGTCATAGTATAGCATGTCGTCCAAATCATGAAAAAAAAGTCATAGTATAGCATGTCGTCCAAAATCATGAAAAAAAGTCATAGTATAGCATGTCGTCCAAAATCATGAAAAAACGTCATAGTATAGCATGTCGTCCAAAATCATGAAAAAAAGTCATAGTATAGCATGTCGTCCAAAATCATGAAAAAACATCATAGTATAGCATGTCGTCCAAAATCATGAAAAAAAGTCATAGTAATAGCATGTCGTCCAAAATCATGAAAAAAAGTCATAGTATAGCATGTCGTCCAAAATCATGAAAAAAGTCATAGTATAGCATGTCGTCCAAAATCATGAAAAAAAGTCATAGTATAGCATGTCGTCCAAAAATCATGAAAAAAAGTCATAGTATAGCATGTCGTCCAAAATCATGAAAAAAAGTCATAGTATAGCATGTCGTCCAAAATCATGAAAAAACGTCATAGTATATAGCATGTCGTCCAAAATCATGAAAAAAAGTCATAGTATAGCATGTCGTCCAAAATCATGAAAAAAAAACGTCATAGTATAGCATGTCGTCCAAAATCATGAAAAAAAGTCATAGTATAGCATGTCGTCCAAAATCATGAAAAAAACGTCATAGTATAGCCATGTCGTCCAAAATCATGAAAAAAAGTCATAGTATAGCATGTCGTCCAAAATCATGAAAAAACGTCATAGTATAGCATGTCGTCCAAAATCATGAAAAAAAAAAGTCATAGTATAGCATGTCGTCCAAAATCATGAAAAAACGTCATAGTATAGCATGTCGTCCAAAATCATGAAAAAAGTCATAGTATAGCATGTCGTCCAAAATCATGAAAAAAGTCATAGTATAGCATGTTCGTCCAAAATCATGAAAAAGTCATAGTATAGCATGTCGTCCAAAATCATGAAAAAAAGTCATAGTATAGCATGTCGTCCAAAATCATGAAAAAAGTCATAGTATAGCATGTCGTCCAAAAATCATGAAAAAAACGTCATAGTATAGCATGTCGTCCAAAATCATGAAAAAAGTCATAGTATAGCATGTCGTCCAAAATCATGAAAAAAAGTCATAGTATAGCATGTCGTCCAAAATCATGAAAAAAAAGTCATAGTATAGCATGTCGTCCAAAATCATGAAAAAAGTCATAGTATAGCATGTCGTCCAAAATCATGAAAAAAAAGTCATAGTATAGCATGTCGTCCAAAATCATGAAAAAAAGTCATAGTATAGCATGTCGTCCAAAATCATGAAAAAAAACGTCATAGTATAGCATGTCGTCCAAAATCATGAAAAAAGTCATAGTATAGCATGTCGTCCAAAATCATGAAAAAAACGTCATAGTATACATGGCATTCGTCCAAAATCATGAAAAAAAACGTCATAGTATAGCATGTCGTCCAAAATCATGAAAAAAACGTCATAGATAGCATGTCGTCCAAAATCATGAAAAAACAGTCATAGTATAGCATGTCGTCCAAAAAATCATGAAAAAACGTCATAGTATAGCATGTCGTCCAAAATCATGAAAAAAAGTCATAGTATAGCATGTCGTCCAAAATCATGAAAAAAACGTCATAGTTAGCCATGTCGTCCAAAATCATGAAAAAAGTCATAGTATAGCATGTCGTCCAAAATCATGAAAAAAAGTCATAGTATAGCATGTCGTCAAAATCATGAAAAAAAAAGTCATAGTATAGCATGTCGTCCAAAATCATGAAAAAAGTCATAGTATAGCATGTCGTCCAAAATCATGAAAAAACGTCATAGTATAGTATGTCGTCCAAAATCATGAAAAAACGTCATAGTATAGCATGTCGTCCAAAATCATGAAAAAAACGTCATAGTATAGCATGTCGTCCAAAATCATGAAAAAATGTCATAGTATAGCATGTCGTCCAAAATCATGAAAAAAAGTCATACATAGTATAGCATGTCGTCCAAAATCATGAAAAAAAACGTCATAGTATAGCATGTCGTCCAAAATCATGAAAAAAACGTTCATAGTATAGCATGTCGTCCAAAATCATGAAAAAACGTCATAGTATAGCATGTCGTCCAAAATCATGAAAAAAGTCATAGTATAGCATGTCGTCCAAAATCATGAAAAAAGTCATAGTATAGCATGTCGTCCAAAATCATGAAAAAAAAGTCATAGTATAGCATGTCGTCCAAAATCATGAAAAAAGTCATAGTATAGCATGTCGTCCAAAATCATGAAAAAAAGTCATAGTATAGCATGTCGGTCCAAAATCATGAAAAAACGTCATAGTATAGCATGTCGTCCAAAATCATGAAAAAAAGTCATAGTATAGCATGTCGTCCAAAATCATGAAAAAAAGTCATAGTATAGCATGTCGTCCAAAATCATGAAAAAACAGTCATAGTATAGCATGTCGTCCAAAATCATGAAAAAAACGTCATAGTATAGCATGTCGTCCAAAATCATGAAAAAAAGTCATAGTATAGCATGTCGTCCAAAATCATGAAAAAAGTCATAGTATAGCATGTCGTCCAAAATCATGAAAAAAAGTCATAGTATAGCATGTCGTCCAAAATCATGAAAAAAAAGTCATAGTATAGCATGTCGTCCAAAAATCAATGAAAAAAGTCATAGTATAGCATGTCGTCCAAAATCATGAAAAAAATCATAGTATAGCATGTCGTCCAAAATCATGAAAAAAGTCATAGTATAGCATGTCGTCCAAAATCATGAAAAAAAGTCATAGGTATAGCATGTCGTCCAAAATCATGAAAAAAAGTCATAGTATAGCATGTCGTCCAAAATCATGAAAAAAAAAGTCATAGTATAGCCATGTCGTCCAAAATTCATGAAAAAACGTCATAGTATAGCATGTCGTCCAAAATCATGAAAAAAGTCATAGTATAGCATGTCGTCCAAAATCATGAAAAAAGTCATAGTATAGCATGTCGTCCAAAATCATGAAAAAAAGTCATAGTATAGCATGTCGTCCAAAATCATGAAAAAAGTCATAGTATAGCATGTCGTCCAAAATCATGAAAAAAACGTCATAGTATAGCATGTCGTCCAAAATCATGAAAAAAAGTCATAGTATAGCATGTCGTCCAAAATCATGAAAAAAAGTCATAGTATAGCCATGTCGTCCAAAATCATGAAAAAAACGTCATAGTATAGCATGTCGTCCAAAATCATGAAAAAACGTCATAGTATAGCATGTCGTCCAAAATCATGAAAAAAGTCATAGTATAGTATGTCGTCAAAATCATGAAAAAAAGTCATAGTATAGCATGTCGTCCAAAATCATGAAAAAAGTCATAGTATAGCATGTCGTCCAAAATCATGAAAAAAAACGTCATAGTATAGCATGTCGTCCAAAATCATGAAAAAAACGTCATAGTATAGCATGTCGTCCAAAATCATGAAAAAAACGTCATAGTATAGCATGTCGTCCAAAAATCATGAAAAAAAAAACGTCATAGTATAGCATGTCGTCCAAAATCATGAAAAAAAGTCATAGTATAGCATGTCGTCCAAAATCATGAAAAAAACGTCATAGTATAGCATGTCGTCCAAAATCATGAAAAAACGTCATAGTATAGCCATGTCGTCCAAAATCATGAAAAAATCATAGTATAGCATGTCGTCCAAAATCATGAAAAAAGTCATAGTATAGCATGTCGTCCAAAATCATGAAAAAACGTCATAGTATAGCATGTCGTCCAAAATCATGAAAAAAGTCATAAGTATAGCATGTCGTCCAAAATCATGAAAAAAGTCATAGATAGCATGTCGTCCAAAATCATGAAAAAACGTCATAGTATAGCATGTCGTCCAAAATCATGAAAAAAAGTCATAGTATAGCATGTCGTCCAAATCATGAAAAAAAACGTCATAGTATAGCATGTCGTCCAAAATCATGAAAAAAAAGTCATAGTATAGCATGTCGTCCAAAATCATGAAAAAAGTCATAGTATAGCATGTCGTCCAAAATCATGAAAAAAAAAACGTCATAGTATAGCATGTCGTCCAAAATCATGAAAAAAGTCATAGTATAGCATGTCGTCCAAAATCATGAAAAAACGTCATAGTATATAGCATGTCGTCAAAATCATGAAAAAAGTCATAGTATAGCATGTTCGTCCAAAATCATGAAAAAAAAGTCATAGTATAGCATGTCGTCCAAAATCATGAAAAAAAGTCATAGTATAGCATGTCGTCCAAAATCATGAAAAAAAAACGTCATAGTATAGCCATGTCGTCCAAAATCATGAAAAAAAGTCATAGTAGTATAGCATGTCGTCCAAAATCATGAAAAAAAGTCATAGTATAGCATGTCGTCCAAAATCATGAAAAAAAAGTCATAGTATAGCATGTCGTCCAAAATCATGAAAAAAAGTCATAGTATGCATGTCGTCCAAAAATCATGAAAAAAAAAAGTCATAGTATAGCATGTCGTCCAAAATCATGAAAAAAAAAGTCATAGTATAGCATGTCGTCCAAAATCATGAAAAAAAAGTCATAGTATAGCATGTCGTCCAAAATCATGAAAAAAACGTCATAGTATAGCATGTCGTCCAAAATCATGAAAAAAGTCATAGTATAAGCATGTCGTCCAAATCATGAAAAAAAAGTCATAGTATAGCATGTCGTCCAAAATCATGAAAAAAAGTCATAGTATAGCATGTCGTCCAAAATCATGAAAAAAAGTCATAGTATATAGCATGTCGTCCAAAATCATGAAAAAAACGTCATAGTATAGCATGTCGTCCAAAATCATGAAAAAAAAGTCATAGTATAGCATGTCGTCCAAAATCATGAAAAAAAAGTCATAGTATAGCATGTCGTCCAAAATCATGAAAAAAAGTCATAGTATAGCATGTCGTCCAAAATCATGAAAAAAAACGTCATAGTATAGCATGTCGTCCAAAATCATGAAAAAAAGTCATAGTATAGCATGTCGTCCAAAATCCATGAAAAAAACGGTCATAGTAGTAGCATGTCGTCCAAAATCATGAAAAAGTCATAGTATAGCATGTCGTCCAAAATCATGAAAAAAAAGTCATAGTATAGCATGTCGTCCAAAATCATGAAAAAAAGTCATAGTATAGCATGTCGTCCAAAAATCATGAAAAAACGTCATAGTATAGCATGTCGTCCAAAATCATGAAAAAAAAGTCATAGTATAGCATGTCGTCCAAAATCATGAAAAAAGTCATAGTATAGCATGTCGTCCAAAATCATGAAAAAAAACGTCATAGTATAGCATGTCGTCCAAAATCATGAAAAAAAGTCATAGTATAGCATGTCGTCCAAAATCAATGAAAAAACGTCATAGTATAGCATGTCGTCCAAAATCATGAAAAAAGTCATAGTATAGCATGTCGTCCAAAATCATGAAAAAAATCATAGTATAGCATGTCGTCCAAAAATCATGAAAAAAGTCATAGTATAGCATGTCGTCCAAAATCATGAAAAAAAGTCATAGTATAGCATGTCGTCCAAAATCATGAAAAAAAACGTCATAGTATAGCATGTCGTCCAAAATCATGAAAAAAAGTCATAGTATAGCATGTCGTCCAAAATCATGAAAAAAAGTCATAGTATAGCCATGTCGTCCAAAATCATGAAAAAAAAGTCATAGTATAGCATGTCGTCCAAAATCATGAAAAAAAGTCATAGTATAGCATGTCGTCCAAAATCATGAAAAAAAGTCATAGTATAGCATGTCGTCCAAAATCATGAAAAAAACGTCATAGTATAGCATGTCGTCCAAAATCATGAAAAAAACGTCATAGTATAGCATGTCGTCCAAAATCATGAAAAAAACGTCATAGTATAGCATGTCGTCCAAAATCATGAAAAAAACGTCATAGTATAGCATGTCGTCCAAAATCATGAAAAAAAAGTCATAGTATAGCATGTCGTCCAAAATCATGAAAAAAGTCATAGTATAGCATGTCGTCCAAAATCATGAAAAAACGTCATCATAGTATAGCATGTCGTCCAAAATCATGAAAAACGTCATAGTATAGCATGTCGTCCAAAATCATGAAAAAAACGTCATAGTATAGCATGTCGTCCAAAATCATGAAAAAAAAAGTCATAGTATAGCATGTCGTCCAAAATCATGAAAAAAGTCATAGTATAGCATGTCGTCCAAAATCATGAAAAAAACGTCATAGTATAGCATGTCGTCCAAAATCATGAAAAAAAGTCATAGTATAGCACATGTCGTCCAAAATCATGAAAAAAAGTCATAGTATAGCATGTCGTCCAAAATCATGAAAAAAGTCATAGTAATAGCATGTCGTCCAAAATCATGAAAAAAAGTCATAGTATAGCATGTCGTCCAAAATCATGAAAAAAAGTCATAGTATAGCATGTCGTCCAAAATCATGAAAAAAAGTCATAGTATAGCATGTCGTCCAAAATCATGAAAAAAAAGTCATAGTATAGCATGTCGTCCAAAATCATGAAAAAAGTCATAGTATAGCATGTCGTCCAAAATCATGAAAAAAAAGTCATAGTATAGCATGTCGTCCAAAATCATGAAAAGTCATAGTATAGCATGTCGTCCAAAATCATGAAAAAAAAAGTCATAGTATAGCATGTCGTCCAAAATCATGAAAAAAACGTCATAGTATAGCATGTCGTCCAAAATCATGAAAAAACGTCATAGTATAGCATGTCGTCCAAAATCATGAAAAAAGCCATAGTATAGCATGTCGTCCAAAATCATGAAAAAAAGTCATAGTATAGCATGTCGTCCAAAATCATGAAAAAACGTCATAGTATAGCATGTCGTCCAAAATCATGAAAAAAAGTCATAGTATAGCATGTCGTCCAAAATCATGAAAAAACGTCATAGTATAGCATGTCGTCCAAAATCATGAAAAAACGTCATAGTATAGCATGTCGTCCAAAATCATGAAAAAAAAGTCATAGTATAGCATGTCGTCCAAAATCATGAAAAAAAAGTCATAGTATAGCATGTCGTCCAAAATCATGAAAAAAAGTCATAGTATAGCATGTCGTCCAAAATCATGAAAAAAAGTCATAGTATAGCATGTCGTCCAAAATCATGAAAAAAAGTCATAGTATAGCCATGTCGTCCAAAATCATGAAAAAAAGTCATAGTATAGCATGTCGTCCAAAATCATGAAAAAAGTCATAGTATAGCATGTCGTCCAAAATCATGAAAAAAAGTCATAGTATAAGCATGTCGTCCAAAATCATGAAAAAAAGTCATAGTATAGCATGTCGTCCAAAATCATGAAAAAAAAGTCATAGTATAGCATGTCGTCCAAAATCATGAAAAAAGTCATAGTATAGCATGTCGTCCAAAATCATGAAAAAAAGTCATAGTATAGCATGTCCTCCAAAATCATGAAAAAAGTCATAGTATAGCATGTCGTCCAAAATCATGAAAAAAAAAACGTCATAGTATAGCATGTCGTCCAAAATCATGAAAAAAGTCATAGTATAGCATGTCGTCCAAAATCATGAAAAAAGTCATAGTATAGCATGTCGTCCAAAATCATGAAAAAACGTCATAGTATAGCATGTCGTCCAAAATCATGAAAAAAGTCATAGTATAGCATGTCGTCCAAATCATGAAAAAAGTCATAGTATAGCATGTCGTCCAAAATCATGAAAAAACGTCATAGTATAGCATGTCGTCCAAAATCATGAAAAAAAAGTCATAGTATAGCATGTCGTCCAAAATCATGAAAAAAACGTCATAGTATAGCATGTCGTCCAAAATCATGAAAAAAGTCATAGTATAGCCATGTCGTCCAAAATCATGAAAAAAAAAAGTCATAGTATAGCATGTCGTCCAAAATCATGAAAAAAGTCATAGTATAGCATGTCGTCCAAAATCATGAAAAAACGTCATAGTATAGCATGTCGTCCAAAATCATGAAAAAAAGTCATAGTATAGCATGTCGTCCAAAATCATGAAAAAACGTCATAGTATAGCATGTCGTCCAAAATCATGAAAAAAGTCATAGTATAGCATGTCGTTTCAAATCATGAAAAAACGTCATAGTATAGCATGTCGTCCAAAATCATGAAAAAACGTCATAGTATAGCATGTCGTCCAAAATCATGAAAAAAAAAGTCATAGTATAGCATGTCGTCCAAAATCATGAAAAAAAGTCATAGTATAGCATGTCTTCAAAAATCATGAAAAAAACGTCATAGTATAGCATGTCGTCCAAAATCATGAAAAAAGTCATAGTATAGCATGTCGTCCAAAATCATGAAAAAGTCATAGTATAGCATGTCGTCCAAAATCATGAAAAAAGTCATAGTATAGCATGTCGTCCAAAATCATGAAAAAAAGTCATAGTATAGCATGTCGTCCAAAATCATGAAAAAAGTCATAGTATAGCATGTCGTCCAAAATCATGAAAAAAGTCATAGTATAGCATGTCGTCCAAAATCATGAAAAAAGTCATAGTATAGCATGTCGTCCAAAATCATGAAAAAAAAGTCATAGTATAGCATGTCGTCCAAAATCATGAAAAAAAGTCATAGTATAGCATGTCGTCCAAAATCATGAAAAAAAATCATAGTATAGCATGTCGTCCAAAATCATGAAAAAAGTCATAGTATAGCATGTCGTCCAAAATCATGAAAAAAAGTCATAGTATAGCATGTCGTCCAAAATCATGAAAAAAGTCATAGTATAGCATGTCGTCCAAAATCATGAAAAAAATCATAGTATAGCATGTCGTCCAAAATCATGAAAAAAGTCATAGTATAGCATGTCGTCCAAAATCATGAAAAAAAGTCATAGTATAGCATGTCGTCCAAAATCATGAAAAAAAGTCATAGTATAGCATGTCGTCCAAAATCATGAAAAAAAGTCATAGTATAGCATGTCGTCCAAAAATCATGAAAAAAGTCATAGTATAGCATGTCGTCCAAAATCATGAAAAAAAACGTCATAGTATAGCATGTCGTCCGAAATCATGAAAAAAACGTCATAGTATAGCATGTCGTCCAAAATCGTGAAAAAAACGTCATAGTATAGCATGTCGTCCAAAATCATGAAAAAAAGTCATAGTATAGCATGTCGTCCAAAATCATGAAAAAAGTCATAGTATAGCATGTCGTCCAAAATCATGAAAAAAAGTCATAGTATAGCATGTCGTCCAAAATCATGAAAAAACGTCATAGTATAGCATGTCGTCCAAAATCATGAAAAAACGTCATAGTATAGCATGTCGTCCAAAATCATGAAAAAAAGTCATAGTATAGCATGTCGTCCAAAATCATGAAAAAAGTCATAGTATAGCATGTCGTCCAAAATCATGAAAAAGTCATAGTATAGCATGTCGTCCAAAATCATGAAAAAAGTCATAGTATAGCATGTCGTCCAAAATCATGAAAAAAAAGTCATAGTATAGCATGTCGTCCAAAATCATGAAAAAAGTCATAGTATAGCATGTCGTCCAAAATCATGAAAAAAAGTCATAGTATAGCATGTCGTCCAAAATCATGAAAAAAAGTCATAGTATAGCATGTCGTCCAAAATCATGAAAAAACGTCATAGTATAGCATGTCGTCAAAATCATGAAAAAACGTCATAGTATAGCATGTCGTCCAAAATCATGAAAAAAAGTCATAGTATAGCATGTCGTCCAAAATCATGAAAAAAAGTCATAGTATAGCATGTCGTCCAAAATCATGAAAAAAAGTCATAGTATAGCATGTCGTCCAAAATCATGAAAAAAAACGTCATAGTATAGCATGTCGTCCAAAATCATGAAAAAAGTCATAGTATAGCATGTCGTCCAAAATCATGAAAAAACGTCATAGTATAGCATGTCGTCCAAAAATCATGAAAAAACGTCATAGTATAGCATGTCGTCCAAAATCATGAAAAAACGTCATAGTATAGCATGTCGTCCAAAATCATGAAAAAAACGTCATAGTATAGCATGTCGTCCAAAATCATGAAAAAAGTCATAGTATAGCATGTCGTCCAAAATCATGAAAAAAGTCATAGTATAGCATGTCGTCAAAAATCATGAAAAAAAGTCATAGTATAGCATGTCGTCAAAATCATGAAAAAAGTCATAGTATAGCATGTCGTCCAAAATCATGAAAAAAGTCATAGTATAGCATGTCGTCCAAAATCATGAAAAAAACGTCATAGTATAGCATGTCGTCCAAAATCATGAAAAAAGTCATAGTATAGCATGTCGTCCAAAATCATGAAAAAAACGTCATAGTATAGCATGTCGTCCAAAATCATGAAAAAAAAGTCATAGTATAGCATGTCGTCCAAAATCATGAAAAAAAGTCATAGTATAGCATGTCGTCCAAAATCATGAAAAAAAGTCATAGTATAGCATGTCGTCCAAAATCATGAAAAAAAGTCATAGTATAGCATGTCGTCCAAAATCATGAAAAAAAGTGTCATAGTATAGCATGTCGTCCAAAAATCATGAAAAAAGTCATAGTATAGCATGTCGTCCAAAATCATGAAAAAAGTCATAGTATAGCATGTCGTCCAAAATCATGAAAAAAACGTCATAGTATAGCATGTCGTCCAAAATCATGAAAAAAGTCATAGTATAGCATGTCGTCCAAAATCATGAAAAAAAGTCATAGTATAGCATGTCGTCCAAAATCATGAAAAAAAGTCATAGTATAGCATGTCGTCCAAAATCATGAAAAAAAGTCATAGTATAGCATGACGTCCAAAATCATGAAAAAAGTCATAGTATAGCATGTCGTCCAAAATCATGAAAAAAAGTCATAGTATAGCATGTCGTCAAAATCATGAAAAAAGTCATAGTATAGCATGTCGTCCAAAATCATGAAAAAAAGTCATAGTATAGCATGTCGTCCAAAATCATGAAAAAAGTCATAGTATAGCATGTCGTCCAAAATCATGAAAAAAAGTCATAGTATAGCATGTCGTCCAAAATCATGAAAAAAAGTCATAGTATAGCATGTCGTCCAAAATCATGAAAAAAAGTCATAGTATAGCATGTCGTCCAAAATCATGAAAAAAGTCATAGTATAGCATGTCGTCCAAAATCATGAAAAAAAGTCATAGTATAGCATGTCGTCCAAAATCATGAAAAAAAGTCATAGTATAGCATGTCGTCCAAAATCATGAAAAAACGTCATAGTATAGCATGTCGTCCAAAATCATGAAAAAAAAAGTCATAGTATAGTGTCGTCCAAAATCATGAAAAAAAGTCATAGTATAGCATGTCGTCCAAAATCATGAAAAAAGTCATAGTATAGCATGTCGTCCAAAATCATGAAAAAAACGTCATAGTATAGCATGTCGTCCAAAATCATGAAAAAAGTCATAGTATAGCATGTCGTCCAAAAATCATGAAAAAAGTCATAGTATAGCATGTCGTCCAAAAATCATGAAAAAAACGTCATAGTATAGCATGTCGTCGTCAAAATCATGAAAAAAAAGTCATAGTATAGCATGTCGTCCAAAAATCATGAAAAAAACGTCATAGTATAGCATGTCGTCCAAAATCATGAAAAAATGTCATAGTATAGCATGTCGTCCAAAATCATGAAAAAAAGTCATAGTATAGCATGTCTTCAAAAATCATGAAAAAAACGTCATAGTATAGCATGTCGTCCAAAATCATGAAAAAAAGTCATAGTATAGCATGTCGTCCAAAATCATGAAAAAACGTCATAGTATAGCATGTCGTCCAAAAATCATGAAAAAAGTCATAGTATAGCATGTCGTCCAAAATCATGAAAAAAATATAGTATAGCATGTCGTCCAAAATCATGAAAAAAACGTCATAGTATAGTATAGCATGTCGTCCAAAATCATGAAAAAAAGTCATAGCATAGCATGTCGTCCAAAATCATGAAAAAAAGTCATAGTATAGCATGTCGTCCAAAATCATGAAAAAAACGTCATAGTATAGCATGTCGTCCAAAATCATGAAAAAAAGTCATAGTATAGCATGTCGTCCAAAATCATGAAAAAAAGTCATAGTATAGCATGTCGTCCAAAATCATGAAAAAAAGTCATAGTATAGCATGTCGTCAAAATCATGAAAAAAAGTCATAGTATAGCATGTCGTCCAAAATCATGAAAAAAGTCATAGTATAGCATGTCGTCCAAAATCATGAAAAAAGTCATAGTATAGCATGTCGTCCAAAATCATGAAAAAAAGTCATAGTATAGCATGTCGTCCAAAATCATGAAAAAAAAGTCATAGTATAGCATGTCGTCCAAAATCATGAAAAAACGTCATAGTATAGCATGTCGTCCAAAATCATGAAAAAAAGTCATAGTATAGCATGTCGTCCAAAATCATGAAAAAAAACGTCATAGTATAGCATGTCGTCCAAAAATCATGAAAAAACGAGTCAGTATAGCATGTCGTCCAAAATCATGAAAAAAAAGTCATAGTATAGCATGTCGTCCAAAATCATGAAAAAAAAGTCATAGTATAGCATGTCGTCCAAAATCATGAAAAAAAAGTCATAGTATAGCATGTCGTCCAAAATCATGAAAAAAGTCATAGTATAGCATGTCGTCCAAAATCATGAAAAAAGTCATAGTATAGCATGTCGTCCAAAATCATGAAAAAACGTCATAGTATAGCATGTCGTCCTAAATCATGAAAAAAGTCATAGTATAGCATGTCGTCCAAAAATCATGAAAAAAACGTCATAGTATAGCATGTCGTCCAAAATCATGAAAAAAAAACGTCATAGTATAGCATGTCGTCCAAAATCATGAAAAAAAGTCATAGTATAGCATGTCGTCCAAAAATCATGAAAAAAAAGTCATAGTATAGCATGTCGTCCAAAATCATGAAAAAAAGTCATAGTATAGCATGTCGTCCAAAATCATGAAAAAAAAGTCATAGTATAGCATGTCGTCCAAAATCATGAAAAAAGTCATAGTATAGCATGTCGTCCAAAATCATGAAAAAAGTCATAGTATAGCATGTCGTCCAAAAATGAAAAAAACGTCATAGTATAGCATGTCGTCCAAAATCATGAAAAAAAGTCATAGTATAGCATGTCGTCCAAAATCATGAAAAAAGTCATAGTATAGCATGTCGTCCAAAATCGTAAAAAAAACGTCATAGTATAGCATGTCGTCCAAAATCATGAAAAAAAGTCATAGTATAGCATGTCGTCCAAAATCATGAAAAAACGTCATAGTATAGCATGTCGTCCAAAATCATGAAAAAAAGTCATAGTATAGCATGTCGTCCAAAATCATGAAAAAAAGTCATAGTATAGCATGTCGTCCAAAATCATGAAAAAAAGTCATAGTATAGCATGTCGTCCAAAATCATGAAAAAACGTCATAGTATAGCATGTCGTCCAAAATCATGAAAAAAGTCATAGTATAGCATGTCGTCCAAAATCATGAAAAAAGTCATAGTATAGCATGTCGTCCAAAATCATGAAAAAACGTCATAGTATAGCATGTCGTCCAAAATCATGAAAAAACGTCATAGTATAGCATGTCGTCCAAAATCATGAAAAAGTCATAGTATAGCATGTCGTCCAAAATCATGAAAAAAGTCATAGTATAGCATGTCGTCCAAAATCATGAAAAAAAGTCATAGTATAGCATGTCGTCCAAAATCATGAAAAAAGTCATAGTATAGCATGTCGTCCAAAATCATGAAAAAAGTCATAGTATAGCATGTCGTCCAAAATCATGAAAAAAAGTCATAGTATAGCATGTCGTCCAAAATCATGAAAAAAGTCATAGTATAGCATGTCGTCCAAAATCATGAAAAAAAGTCATAGTATAGCATGTCGTCCAAAAATCATGAAAAAACGTCATAGTATAGCATGTCGTCAAAAATCATGAAAAAAAAGTCATAGTATAGCATGTCGTCCAAAATCATGAAAAAAAGTCATAGTATAGCATGTCGTCCAAAATCATGAAAAAAAAGTCATAGTATAGCATGTCGTCCAAAATCATGAAAAAAGTCATAGTATAGCATGTCGTCCAAAATCATGAAAAAAAGTCATAGTATAGCATGTCGTCCAAAATCATGAAAAAAGTCATAGTATAGCATGTCGTCCAAAATCATGAAAAAAAGTCATAGTATAGCATGTCGTCCAAAATCATGAAAAAAAGTCATAGTATAGCATGTCGTCCAAAATCATGAAAAAAAATGTCATAGTATAGCATGTCGTCCAAAATCATGAAAAAAGTCATAGTATAGCATGTCGTCCAAAAATCATGAAAAAAGTCATAGTATAGCATGTCGTCCAAAATCATGAAAAAAAAGTCATAGTATAGCATGTCGTCCAAAATCATGAAAAAAGTCATAGTATAGCATGTCGTCCAAAATCATGAAAAAAAGTCATAGTATAGCATGTCGTCCAAAATCATGAAAAAAAAGTCATAGTATAGCATGTCGTCCAAAATCATGAAAAAAAGTCATAGTATAGCATGTCGTCCAAAATCATGAAAAAAAAAAGTCATAGTATAGCATGTCGTCCAAAATCATGAAAAAAAGTCATAGTATAGCATGTCGTCCAAAATCATGAAAAAAGTCATAGTATAGCATGTTGTCCAAAATCATGAAAAAAAGTCATAGTATAGCATGTCGTCCAAAATCATGAAAAAAAGTCATAGTATAGCATGTCGTCCAAAATCATGAAAAAAGTCATAGTATAGCATGTCGTCCAAAATCATGAAAAAAAGTCATAGTATAGCATGTCGTCCAAAATCATGAAAAAAAGTATAGTATAGTCATGTCGTCCAAAATCATGAAAAAAAGTCATAGTATAGCATGTCGTCCAAAATCATGAAAAAAAGTCATAGTATAGCATGTCGTCCAAAATCATGAAAAAACGTCATAGTATAGCATGTCGTCCAAAATCATGAAAAAAAGTCATAGTATAGCATGTCGTCCAAAATCATGAAAAAAAGTCATAGTATAGCATGTCGTCCAAAATCATGAAAAAAGTCATAGTATAGCATGTCGTCCTAAAATCATGAAAAA